>LOEQ01003332.1:16242-29205 GCA_001685075.1 Bramus lutescens
ATTTTTTGATTGGGTTAATTAGCATTTTAAAGTCTAGTTTCTTGAGTTCTTTGATTATTTTGGAGATTTTAATGCCTTGTTAGGTTTATATCCCTGGAAGGCCTGCTCTTTTCTGAAGGGAAATAGAGGAATAGTATATCTGAGGGAGAGGAGAGGTGGGAATAGAAATGAGAGGAGTGGAGGGAGGGGAAACAGTGGTTGGAATGCATGGTATTAGAAAAATTACAGATATAAAAATAAAAAAGAAATGAACATTTCTGCATTCTTTTTATGATGCCAGTATTATCCTAAAACCAAAATCAGACAAAGAGACAGTGAAGAAATAAAATTATAAACCAGCATATCTGGTGAACACAGACTTAAAAGTTCTCAACAAATTACTTTCAAACCAAAAAATGCAAAAAATATCTACTAATATCTAGTCAGCATTATGCCAGAGATTCTGAGATAGTTCAATAGATGCAAATCAATAAATGCAATACACAACTTAAGAACAGAAACCGCATCATTTCAGTAGATGCAGAAAAGGCCTTTAACAAATCCAACATCCCATAATGACAAAATTACTATAAAACCTATAAACACAGGGGACATAGCTCATCATAATAAAGGCAATATTCAAGAAGCCCACAGTCAATATGGAAGATAAACTTGAAGCATGTCTACTAATGTCAGGAGCAAGGCAAGCATTTCCACTCTCCCCAGTCTGGTTTAATATAGTACTTAATACCTCAAGTAGAACTTGTCTTATGAGGAGATGAGGAGATAAAAGGAATTCAAGAAGGAAAGGAAGAAATCAAGGCATTGTCTCTTTGCAGATGACATGTTCACAAACGACTCTGAAGACTCCACAAGAAAAACTCAATAGCTGATAAACATATTCAATAGAGTAACAGGATACAATTTTAACACACAAAAATTAGTAACCTTGACAGGAGGACCTCAATGAGAACCAAGTAGAAGATCAAAATATTAATCCATACACCTACAAACACCTAATTTTGGAAAAAGAAACAAAAAAACCATAAAATTGAAAAAAGAAAGAATATTCAACAAATGGTGCTGGCATAACTGGATGTCAACATGTAGAAGAATGAAAATAGATCCATATCTACCACCATGCACAAAACTCAAGTCCAAATGGATCAAAGACCTCAACACAAAGCCACCTGCACTGAACCTTATAGAAGAGAAAGTGGAAAGTACACTTGAACAACTGGCACAGGAGACCCCTTCCTAAATATAACCCCAGTAGCACAGACACTGAGGACACAATTAACAAATGGGACCATATATATATGATGAAAAAATCCTTGACTGAGTCTAACCAAGGAAGTAAAAGACATGAAAAAAAGTCAAAACTGACAATGGAATAAAATTAAAGATAACAGAAAATAGAAAGATTTTCCAGGTCATAGAATTAACTTTTGAGCAAGCGGACATCTTACCAAAAATATCTATAGAATGAAAGCAAGCCAGATCAAAATGGCAATGCAGTTCTTTACAAATTTTTTTTTAAAAAGCATACCGAGTGGTAGTGGCACATGCCTTTAATCTCAGCACTAGGGAGGGAAGGCAGGTGGATCTCTGTGTTTGAGATCAGCCTGGTCTACAGAACAATTTCCAGGAGAGACAGGGCTACACAGAGACGTTGTCTTGAAAACAAAGAAATTGAAAAAGCACACTTAAAATTCATATGGAAAGCAAAATACCCAGGACAGCCAAAACAATTATGAACAATTAAAATAAAAGTGGAGTTAGCACTATCTGTAATTGCAAGTTATACTTCAGAGCTACAGCAGTAAAGTCAGTATGGTACTGGCATAAAAACAGGCACATTGCTTAATGGAATATTCCTGAAGACCCATATATAAGCCCAAGTTCCCAAAGCCACTTGGGTCTTACAGAGGCACATAGAAAATGAACATTTGATGAAAGAAAACATATTCAACAAACAGTGTTGATCACAATGCATGTATAATTAGGAAACTAGACAAAACCCAACTCTGAATATTATCAAGGCCCTCAATACATAATATGATACCTTAAAACTGTTATAAGCGACACAGAGAATATAGTTCAACTTACAGGCATAGGAAAGTATTTTCTGAAGAGAATCTTGGTAGCATATATCTTAATATCAATCATTAATATATGGGATCTTGTGAAGTAAAAACCTTCGGTGCAGCAAAACACAGCATCTCTTGAGTGTGGAGGCAACTGATGGAATTAAAAAAAATCACCAGCTATATATCTGATATGTGTGGCAGAGGGCAAATGTCTAGACTATTCAAAGAACTCAAAGAGTAAACACTAAGAAATTAAAATCTGTAGCATGCACAATAGAAATGCAACTTCATAAGTTTGGGCAATTTTCTGAATAAATCAGAAAAGCATAATATTTCTTGGATTTAGTTTGATCTCTATTCTAAGAGCATGCTTTGTTCTGTACTTTGGGATTCCCTAATCTTTCTCTAAATCACCTTCCCCTACCATGTGGCTGTCTGCCACCATGTGGCTGACCTCCACGTGGGATTGACTCAAACAAAAGGGCTTTCCCTCCACTCTTCTACATTATTTTCCTCTGGCCAGCTGCTGAGATTTACAGCTTGTCTTCCCTGGTGTGTTTCTCTCTTAAACTCTCATAAAATTATCCTCAATGTTTAAAAAAAAACCAAGAGGAATGGCATGCAGTTAATCAGAGAATTCTCAGAAGAAGTAATACAGATAACTGAGAAATTACTTTTAATTTTCAACATCCTTAGCCATCAAAGAAATATAAATTAAAATTACTCTGAGATTTGATTTTCTCCTAGTTAGATTGGCTAAGATAAAAATAATGAGAGCAAATTCTTGTGCGGATTTTGAGAAAAAGTAATCTTTGTTCAATGCTGGTAAGTGTAAAATTATTGAGGCCACTCTAGAAACCAGTATGGAGTTACTCAAAGAGTTTGAACTTGATATTATGTATGATTCGCCTATGCCACTCCAGAGGATATGCTCAAATGACCCTATGTCTTCTTTACAGAGATACTTTCTCATCAATATTTATTGTGTTTTATTCAGAGTATCCAGGAATTAGAAAACAACCTATGTGTCCATCAAAGGATAAACAAATAATGAATATATGCTCCATAAACTAAAGAAAAAACAAATTGGGAAAACTATAAAAAATGATAAAACTAGAAAAGATCATTCTGGTTGAGGAATCCCAGACCAAGAAAGACAAATAGCACATTTTCTCTCATGTGTAAATTCTAGGTAGCTTTGAATATTCAGATATGAGTACTTCAATGCAAATATCCTTAAAATTTTGAAGCTAGTAAGGAGTCATTTGTGAGAATGCTGTGGAATTCGGGAGCTTGAAGGGAGAAAGGGAATAATCGAACTGAAGGGTTAAGTGGGATAAGGGTTGGAAGAGCAGAGTTGGGGATGGGATGTAGACAGGGGTAACTAACACTACAGACCTTCGAAAATACCATAGAAAAACATACTACTGTAGATACTTTCTAATCACATACAAACACATAAATAAAAGGATTTTAAATGGAGTTATCAAAAGCAGGGACAAAGACTCTCATATCCACTATAAGATATTGAATTAAAATCCCTGTGTTAAGGATAGGTTACCTATTTGTGTTCCTTGCCCTTGTTGTTCCATCGATGCCTGCAAAACATTAAAGACCATTTCCATTGGTCTTGGTTATCCTCAAGAAAGTTCGTAGTGAAACCCCATTACTGAAAACACTACACGGTTGAGTCGTAGAAATGGAGAAATCACATTGGTATTGGTCTGGAAGGTACTTCTGGCTAGCTAGCTTTCATGGGGCTGAAAGGTTCAATGCATTCAACCTGGGCATAAAACAGTCATGAATCTTACCTGTAGTGGCATTTCAATTATATTTTAATAAATAAAGACTGCCTGAAGTTTTGAGAGTGAAACAGTCCCACTGCTCAGCCTTACAAACCAGGTTATGATAACACACACATTGTGTTGACTCAGTATTTCCTCATTATGTACCTATTCTTTCATTTTGGAATCGTAACGTACATTATATGCCATTTTATGTTGGAAGTATGCAATTTGTTTTTTATTTTACAGAAAATTGCAGTTATATTTTCTTGAATCTCTGAAGCGACTTTGAACTTTCATGCAGGGTTGAGACGATAAAAGGCTATGGACACTTTGCTTTATGATATGTCTGCCCATGAGACCATAGGGACCAGGGAGTAGAGTGTGAAGGTTTGAGTGAAAAATGCAACGGATAGTCCCCAGCATTTAAATATTTGGTCCTCAATTAATGGCACGGTTTGGGAGTACTAGAAGGTGTGATTTCCTTAGAGGAAGTATGTAACTGGAGATTGACTTTGAGGGTTTAAAAGTACATATCATTTTGAGTTTACTCTTCTTCCTACTTACAGTTCAAGATGAGCTTCCGTAGTGCTACGTCTGTTTCTTTTCCACCATGATGGACTCTTATCCCTCTGGTAGCATAATATCAAATAAACCCTTCCATCCATAAGCTGCCTTGGTCATGGTATTTTATCGGAGCAATAGAAAAGTAACTAATAAAGATGCCTCTGAACTTTCAGTGCCAACATTTATAACTATGAAAGTTCCACTTAGAACTTCCTTAGCTATATTCCAAGGGTTCCTAAAGTTTTGGTAAGGTTTATTTGTATTTTCATTTAGTTATAAACTATTTTCATTCTATGGATTTCCAATAAATCAATGACCATCAAGTGTACATGCTTCATTCTCAGTGTATTTTGTAGTTCCTATAGCTCATTTTATTATTGCTTTCTAGCTTTCTTGTATAGTTATATGACAAGATACAAGAAATTATTCATTTCTTTTATATTTGGTAAGATTTTCTTAGTGGAAGAGAATGCTTTCTATTTTAGAAAAGGTGTTATGAGCTTTTATGAAGAATGTTTACTTCATATCTGTTGGTCAGATATGCTACTAAGTGCTTTTATCTACGGGGTAGACTAATTCTGCAGTTTATTTTTAGGTTGGCTATTGCAACTGCACAGTAGATTGTTGCACTGAAGTCACACTTTTTGATATAAAGATCTGTTTGACCTAGCATGTACAATGGTCTTCATTTCACAAGCTACAAGTTTTTATATAGACATATCTGTAATTTTATACATATTCGCTATTAATTATTACCCTTATGAATATGTTGTTGTGATTTTATCCATTCTGTCTTTCTATCCTTATTTCAATCATATTTTATCCTTTATGGCAGGGCTGCACACTCATCACCAAGAAAGCAAGATTCAGTAAAAACTCTAGTCACACTTGAGTCTCCTGGGGGCTGGAATCTAGAAATTACTGGTCCTTCTCAAGTCCGCCAACTGGCTAGGAGCTATAGAGCCTCTGTGATGCTGGTACTCCAGGATTCAAAACCTCAATCCCAGTAATTTCTTGGATCACTAAAGTTAAAGTCTCGAGTCCCCAGTGAACAATGGGACTATTGAGATAAAAAGTCCCACTGTCAGGGACCCCCTGTTACTTCAGTAGCCAGAACCTAAGACCCGCATGCACTTTTGGAACTGCTGGAGCCTAATCCGTAGTCTAATATTGGATTCTGGGTCGGTGTGGTCAAGGCCACTATTTGTCTCTAATGAGGAGCTCTGAGACTTCTGTAGGCAAAAACCCTGGTCTGTGTGAAGTGTGGGTCCTTCCTATGATGAACTCTGAGGCCACCGTATCTGAAGCCCATGTCTCAAACTGAAATCTAGGTCCTATGAAACCAAAACCTAGGTTCCTTGGTGAACACAGGGACATCTGCAGTTGTGGCAAACTGGAAAAGCGATGTCTTTCTTACTTTTGAGACCGGGCTGTGTGTTGTAGCTCAGGATGTCCTCAAACACAGTGTGTAGCCAAAGATTAGCTTAAATTTATGATCATCCCACCTTCACCTCCACAGTGCTGTGGCTAAATGTCCGCACCACAATTCCATGTTTAGGCAGTGCTGGGAATTAAATCCCAAGCTCGCTACATGTTAGACACTCTTTTTACCAACTGAATTTGAGACACTATTTATCTGGGTTTGTGCATTAATTTCCATGATTTTTCTCCCTTGTCCCTTTCTTTTCCTTGGTTTTAGTGTTTCTACTAAACAATAACCTTCATAGAAATAAGTTGAACAAAGAATATGAAGCTCTATTCCTTATGTTTAGAGCATTAGAAAAATCTAACAAGAAGGGTAATTCACCAATCTATAAAAAATGATAACAGTCAAAATGTAAGTAAAGCACCATATTCTAGCATAAAGGAAGGCAATCTGAAAACATATTAAAGTAGGTGTTGGTCAACATGAAGGGGCATACTCTGAACCACAAATATAAAAAAATGTAGAAGAGTAGATTAGAAAAATAAAAGTTTTGAAATCCACAGTTCTGCTACCCTCTGTCTGTTAGTCTATGCATACCACTAAATCCTTCTGTCTGCATTCGTCATGACCACAGTAGCTCTTGGAAGTCATTCTCATAGATGGAAGAGTTGTAATTCATAAAACAACAGCATTATCATTTATTAACCATGTGTGAAGCTTAACCTGCAATTGATAGTGATTTCATTACCTACAGCCCACAGAAGAGGGCAGTATAGTATGGTAAATCAATGTGAGCTATTTCAGGCTGTGCATCAAAGGAGAGTTGCAAGATCTTTGAATGGGCTATTTTGAAAGAGTGATGCTCAAGAAGCATCAGATGGCAGGCATAAGGTACAATTGAAAACTACACCAAAGCCAGCTGGACCGGGACTGATGGAGCATGTGATCAATCTGGACTCTTTGAATGTGGCTGACAAAGAGAGCTGACTGAGAAGCCAAGGACAATGTCACTGGATTTTGATTCTACTGCATGTACTGGCTGTGTGGGAGCCTAGTCTGTTTNGAGGACCTTGGACTTCCCACAGGGCAGGGAACCCTGACTGCTCTTTGGAGTTGAGAGGGAGGGAGAGGGGGGAGGGGGAGGGGGAGGAAGGGAAGAGATGGAATTTTTTAATAAAAAAATTAAAAAAAGAAAACTGCAACGCCCCAGCTTTTTTATTTTCAAGAATACTTTCAAATAAACGTTTTTGTTTTGTTTTACTTCGTTTTAGCTAAGAAAACATGTGGATTTCTTATGCACTTTGTCTAGAAAGCTGAACAGAGTTGATATTATTTAGACAATAATAATAAATACCATTTGCAAGCTATGTGTCTGTCATCAAATTTAAGTATTTGACAGAAATTATCTCATTTATTCTTTATATTGGCTATAGTGTGATTTTCTAGTTTTACAAGTGAGGAAATTGAGGGTCAGGAAAGGTGGAGTTACTTGTCCCAAGTCACAATGATTGAAAGTTTTAATCTGTGGATGGAAGGCAACAATCTGGCATTTAACCACAAACTAAACAGCAAAAAAATGAACTGAAAGGTATCGGCTCTGGATAAGATTTCTTCATTTCTAATTCAACCATTCTCAATTGCCAACAGTGGGATGCTAGTAAAGTTACATAAATTCACTTAAAATAGATATAATCATACATATATCGGCTAAATATTGGAAGACAGGGTTTCTCTGTAGCTTTGGAGCCTGTCCTGGATCTTGCTCTGTAGATCAGGCTGGCCTCAAACTCACAGAGTTACGCTTGTCTCTGCCTCTTGAGTGCTGAGATTAAAGGCTTGTGCCACCACAGCCCAGTGACTGTTTCTGCACACAGAAAAGAATAAAGGCTGAGGAACAGAAAGTAATCACGTTTTCTTGGAACATTATGCGAATCAAGGTAAGCAAGCAAAAATTTTTGACTGTCCTATCCATTCTCCTATGAATAAAGTGGCAAAGCTGTGCCTGGTGGTACATGATTGTCATCCCAGTTTTGTGAAGATTGTAGGAAGAAAACAATGGATTCAAGGCTTCCTTAGGCTACATAGAAAACTCAACACCAGTTTATAAAACTTAGAGTATTTCTCAAAGGAAATGTGTTTTGACTGGTGGGACTAGCTCAGGGGAATTCCATTTGTTTAGCATGTGCAAGGCACTAACAAGGTTCAATCTCCAGCATCATGAAAGAAAAATGGCTGAGTGCATTCAAAGTGGCATGTAGCACTGTAGAAACTGGAGATTCAAAAGTGGTTCCTTCTCTCAAAGTTCATAGGGGTTCTGGGGGAAAGACAACAAATACATAATCAATGGCAAATTTTGGCAATATCGTTAGTGTTGAAATTAATATTTACCCATTCTAGAGCAATAATAAGAGCTATGCTACTTGAGCTGTGTGCTGCTCAGAAGTAAGAGTGTAAGAATACGATCGTAAGGGAAGAAAAGGGCAGACTGTGACGGTTATTGGTGTGAAGCAGAGTATCTGAGTGGTTGCACGTGGTCGAGGGAGTCTTTAAGGCTGTCAAATGACAACTAAAACTGTGACAATGCTCTGGTAAAAGTCTGATCAGATTCCTGGTCAGGTTTTTTGATAACCTCTTCTGCGTTTTGAACTGGAAAGTCATCAAAAAGAGGGGCTAGAAGAGAACACACGACACCTTAGAATTAGAAAACCTGGGTGACAAGAAGCTCTGTTTGGGTTATTTTTCTTCTTCTTCTTTTCTTTTCTTTCCCTCCATTTTTTCAATTTTGAACTATATAACTTTGTAAGCCTCACAACTAAAAATAAGGAAAAGAACGACAAAAAGCCAAAAATATGAATACTTAGATAAATAACTGGGGGATGCATGCCACAGAAATGTATACTGTATATGAAGGAAACATGAGATCTAATGCTCCTATAAAAAATACATCAGAAAGTTGACATCTCTGACTTTCGTAAACAGAGAGACCACAGAGAAAGGCATACTCTAGCGCCCTCTGCTGAACTGTCATGTCTATTTTCCTAAATTCTGGTGACGCAGTTTGGAATTTAAACGGAAAATGTCAAGGACCCTGCACTACAGATATCACAGGGTCGCTTGCAGTAGCAGCGATGAGGATCACGGCCAAGACCTTGATGTCTGGTGTGGGGTTGCTGTCCACTAGGCAGTAAGTTTACGTTCTTGGAAAATAAGATGTCCGTAAGCATTAGAAATAAAGCTGTTGTTACCAGAGCAATGTCCAGCAGGTGGAGGTAGAGGGCAACAAGAGAGCTTCAGCTACTGGAAATTTCTAGAACTGAGCTGTGATATCAGCGTGTAGGCTGTGTCCCGGTTTATAAATGAGAGAATTAATCTTTGGAGCTAGCTTTTTGTTATTTTTCATAGGCTTTCCAAGAGTGATCTACACTGCACGGTTTTAGGCAGTGGTGTAGAAAGTATATGCACGCACACACATGTAAATTTCTGCACTTTTGTGGGAGTGTCCTTACCTATCGTTATAGATTTTCACAAAAGATTTGGTGAGTGCTTGCTGTAAAGGACAGAACTCTGGGCTGCAGATAGGATGCCACAGTGACTGTGCAGAATTCTAGAGCCCAACTTCGTTTCTAATACTTATTTGGCTTGCTCCTAGCTTGGTGATCCCACGCTGTCAGCTTAGCTATGACAAAGTTGCTTCATCTGTAAAATGGGGTTAATAGTGGTGCTGATGAAATAGCTGGTAAAAAGAAGTTTAGGCTTCCCCAAGAATTAAGTAACTCTTAGCAACATTCAACATTATAATATATCATGCTGATACAAAGACTCTCAAATTCCATTATCTTCTTTGCTCTTAAACCAATTTTAAGTGGATTGCAGAGAAATGGATGCAACTAGAGATAATCATGCTAAGCAAATTAAGCAGTCTCAAACATACACATATCGTATGTTTCCATTGTGGTTCCTGGATTTTATATAAATGCAAAAATAATATGTGTATATAGGTTATGAACACAGAAATACAACTAATATATTTATCATAAGGACAATTAAAACTAATAGGAGGTGAAGGAAGGAGTGGGTGAGGAGGTATAGGGAGTAAAATATGCTCAATGTGCCAATACACATTTGCATTAAAATGTTCTTATCTAACGCAGTACCATGTACAATGAATATACAAAAATTTTCTTTGAGACAGGGTCTCACTCTTTAGTCTTGGCTGTCCTGGAACTCACACTTAGACCAGGCTGACCTCAAACTCACAGAGATGTGCCTGTCTCTACTTCCTAACTGCTGGGATTAAAAGCATGCCTGGTCAACAAAAATGATTTTTAAGTAAAGCTTTCCTTCATATTGATCTGTTGGAAGCTGTCCTCATCAATCCCTTATCTTGATCTCCTTTCCTGCTCAACAAACTTAGAGGAAACTTGCTCAGCCAGGGTTTCAAAGCCTTCAGGTCTGATGTACCTATTAGCTGTCCTCTGTGTCTTACTCTGTTGTCATTCTCATTGGCAAGACCTGTAAGTACAATTCTGAACTTGTCTGTCCGGATCCATGTACTATTTTTCACCCTGTTGGCTTTTGAACTTTAAATACCATTCTGATTTTATTTTTCTTTAGCATCTGTGACCTTCTCCTCCCCCTTTCCCTGTGTGGTTTATTGTCCTATTCTGTTTCATAGGTTTTGATGTTCTACATAGTTATATCCTTAGTCTTATGTTACACTCAGTCTCTGGATGACCTCATCTCTGACTCAGCTTGAACTAACACCTGGAGCTAATGGCTATTAAGTTTAAGGTCACAGTCGAGGCATCTTTTCCTAACTTCAGGTTATTACATCCAACTGTCTATCATATATCTCACAAGCGCCTCCACTTTCTCCTAAATCTAACTGCATAATCTCCCTTTGTTTCAGATCTAAGACACTACCATTGAGCTGACTTACCAAAATCAGAAACTGGCTATAATGCTTAAGCAATATTGGAATTACTGCAGCAGCATTGATACATTGTTCTTTCCTTCAACATTTTATAATTTTTTGAAAATGAAATATAATTACACTATTTCCCTCTTTCCCATGTTTACTTTTCTCCCTCCAACTCACTTATCATGACTCCATTGCTCCCTTTCAGATTCATGGTTCTTTTTTTAACACACACACACACAGATATTGATATATAAATATGTGCATATTTGTTTAGATGTGTTATATATAATCTATATTATGCTGTATATGTTATATTTTATAGCATAAATACATGTGCTTTATTAAGCCAATTTGCTGTTACTTGTACATATATGAGTTCATATACGTTCATATTATAATTTAAGTATATATATGTGTATGTGTGTGTCCAATTTATGTTAAATAGAAAGTTAGGAAATTTATCCCTGGGAAAGACAGTTTTTTCTTGCTTTCTGAACTGTTTAGTTACTTGTAGTTTTTTTGTATAGGGGTGGAGTTCCATAAGATTTCCCCCTTCCATGTTAACATCCTTTTGGTGTTGTATTTCTTCAAATCTTGTTTGGGCAGCCATATAGTTAATGAATCGTATATGAAGCTTTTCTGTCATTTCTAGGAAACATAATATCATAGCAGATTTCATGGTCCTCTACCTCTTACAGTCTCCCTACTATCTCTTCTAAGATGTGCCCTAAGCCTTAGATATAGTAGTTGTAGATACATCAAATGGGGCTGGGTACTACAGCATCACTTGTTTTCTGCATTTCTGTGTATTTAGAATGCAGGTAGGAAATATCCTGGTTTAGTAAAGTGGCAGTATAATGTTTTCCTCTGAGATCTATGTCTTCCCTAGCCCTGGGTAATTGGTTAAGTTTACAGTACCAGGTATACTTTGCCACCTGTCTATTGAATGAGGCTTAAGTACAATTAGACAGCTGTTGGTTACCACCAAAATATGAATACCAGTATTGCACCTTTAGGGATATATTGCCATATTTCTTATTTTGGTTTGTAGGTATCGCAGATCAGTAAGACCATTCATTGTTTCTCATTCTTAGAAGCTTGCATACCACCTTCCAGAACTAGGAAAGCTAATCTTCAGGGAGGAGGCCTTCAGGGCAGATAGAGTTCAGATACACCAATTCCTACGTCCATGTCGATGATGTCTTCAGCACTAGAAACTTACCTTTAACCTCTGGGAGGTGACCAAAGGCAAAAGCAAAAGCCTATATTGTTTTGAGAATCTCTTGGTCTCCCTAAACCAACAAATCAAAAAACAGTTTCTCATGTCAGGTACTAGGAGTTTTGTTAGATATTCTATGACTCTTAGGGCAAAGATTGTCAGTCCAGGTGGCATAATTTCATTATATATATATATATATGTGTATTATATGCAATTATAATCAAGCCTTATGATGTTTTTAAATATACTTAGTGCTATTTTTCTCTACCACCCACTCCATTTGCATTGTCTTCCCTTACACTCCCAATTAAAGTCCTTCCTGTTTTTCTCATTTGCTGTGTTCATATCATATCATATCACTTATACCTGCTATTTTCCTCTCTAGTGTTGCCCACAATGTTTTTTTTTTATTTTCCTGTTTTTCAAAGTTACTCAAGGTTATATTATTATAACTGAAGATTTGGAACAAAAAACCAAGGATGAGAAAATTATAATATTTCTCTTTCTGTGTCTTGGTTCCTTTATTAGGTAAACACAACACAATATTTCTACTTCCATTCCTTTACCTGCAATTTTACACCTTTCTTTTCTATGTTCCATAGTGTACATAGATCCCATTTTTATTATTCATTTATCAGTTGAAAGATACTTAGGTTTTCCTATTTTCTAATTGTTGTGAATAGAGTAGCAACAAATATAGGCTGAGCAAGTTTAATACATTATTTTAGCATATTTTCATAGTAGGTAAAAATGGGATACAGAGACTTATTCAAAATGAAAAATAGGAGTTAGGCAATCTTGTTTACTTACAATATCCAGGAGGATAACTATATGTTTTTCTTTGGGTTCACCTTCTTATTTAGCTTCTCTAGGATCACGAATTATAGGATAAATGTCCTTTACTTATGGCTAGAATCCAATTGTGAGTGAGTACATACCATATTCATCTTTTTGGGTCTAGGTTACCTCACTCAGGA
>LOEQ01003332.1:128329-139498 GCA_001685075.1 Bramus lutescens
TTAACCCTTGATGTGGGAGAGGCTAGCTAACTCTGGATGGTGCTACCCCAGGGCAAGTCATCCTTGGCTGTACAAAAGGGAAAACTGAGGAAGGCAGGGAGGTAAGAAGCATTCCTCCACGGCCTCTGCTTCAAATTTCTACATCCAGGTTCCGGTTATTGCTCCTGCCCTGACTTCCCTCAATGATGGAATGGACATGTAAGCCAAACAAACTCTTTCTTCCTGCAGTTGTTTTAGGTCATGGTGTTTCTCAAAGACATTTAAAAATAAAACTAAAGGGCACTCTTATGTGAGTTGACCCTACCTATTAATCAATACCCTGTATTTTATTGAACCAAAACCTCATGATACAGATCGTACATGCCCTAGGGAATCTTCATCTTATAAAGAAGAAAACTGAAATTCTGACAGATTTAATGATTTTCTGATGGCTATATGACATTATTGAGGAAGAGACCTGGTCAGTTGTCCTAATCAACTTAGATCATGAAACCCAATATGGACAAGTTCAACAGAATTGCACCATACGGGCTGCCTGCCCATGCATGCTTCAGCATTACCAGTGCATAAATTACATTCAATTTCAAATTTCATATGACATTAAATGATGTTCTGGAATTCTAGCTCATGTCTGTTTGCCCGTTAGACTTAAGTGTGTTCTTCTATTCCACGGATGCCTCCCAATTACAGGCAATAGGAAACACAATATTTATCCAACTAAACCCCCCATAATGCTATATGGTGAAGGTTGGGGTGAAGGAAAGCTAACACACAAATTGCAATGATCACAGACCATCAAAGTTCTCAGAGCGAGCCTGTTTGCTTGTTTGTTTTTTTTCAAGGCAAAATCTAAAGAAAAGTGCAGCCTAGCCAAACAGCATCATTGTATGCAATATTTATACTACTTAAGCCAAATACAGAAAAATTGTTATTTTATCTTACCTTTTCCAGTAAGTTAGTATGATTGGGGGTCAAGGCATATAATCTTACTTTCCTATAATGACATATTCTTTTCCATCCTTCAAGGCTACTACCTAACAAGCCCAAATGCAGCCTGGAGACTTTGTCAGTATTTCCATCTCACTAAGCTATCAGTGGAAGCCTACCATGAGTCTGGGATTTCACCTTTCCATGTAGCTACAGAGCACTCCTCTCACTTCCAGCCCTGCTAGTAATTGTTAGTGGCATTTATGTGAAAGCCAGGACAAAGTATCTTTCCATTCAAAAGTGTCAGTGGTGGTCATCGAGGGAATATTAATATGTTACCGTCTTCTGACCAGATTAGTATCTACAAAAATCTCAGAAAGATTTAAAACTTTCATGTTACCAATAATAAAGAGGGGTCTCTCACCTCAAGGGTATAATGGGAGGCTGAGTGAAACACATTGATCCCAACAACAACTGGCAGTAATAACAGGGTGAATTATTTCCTTCAATTTTTGTGCCAATGTACACAAAAACAAGAAAACAAGAAAGGTTCCTTGTAACCTTTCTTACTTGCAATTCTTCCGCCTTTAGTCACTGTGACAACCACCCTGGTCACTGTTGCCTATTTATCAATCATCTCATAACACTGCAGAACCTTTGTGATTGCCATGTCTTCTGTGTAGCATAATTCATGACACTAATATTCTAAGTTTCTTCTTAAATGTTACCATCTCAGCTAAGGCTTTCCTGATTTTCTTAGGTCTCAACTAGTGCATATATATTCAAGTTCCCTCAACACATTGCCCTTCCAGCATCATGTTTCTTTCCTCTGCTTGTAGTTTTTATTTTTTAACCTATTTAATTCAAATAGCATTGTCCATATATGCGTAAGCGTGGAGCCAGCCTACTAAGGCATGGGCCTCTTACCAGTGAACATACTCCAAAAGAATGATGACTTCCGTCTTCCAGCACCTACCAAATTCCAAGAGCTCCTTAATTAGGGATGGGCTCTTGTGAGCCTCTCTCCATTCCATACTAGAATTTTAGCTGACTTCATCTTAATCTTGGGTCAGTAACCACAGCTGCTGTGAGCTGAGTAAAATAGCTTTATCAAAAGCATAAAAAAGTATTTCTCAGCACTCCTCCCTATTCTACAACTCTTAAAATCTTTCTACCTTTCCTTCTCTGTTGTTCCCTGAACCTTGGGGCCTGATAAAGATGTCACATTTAAGGATGAACACTCATAGTCAGTAATCGACAGCAATTTTACCAGTTGTAAGTCTCTGCATTGGCAATAAAACATTTCTCAATGCAAACAAGCTTGACAAATGCCGTTCTAGATATAAATAAATTCCATGACAAACCCCGAACTCCACTATCTTCATTTGTTTAGTGCCTTTCCTTTTGGCATCATCTCATTTATCCTTAAATCACATTTCATGTTTGATTTCTAACTGAAGAAGATGAGGACAGAAATAACTGAATTCATTTTTAATTGGTTAGATCTAAAGCAGAATAGTTTAACAACGATTCCTAAGTCACACAGCATGGAAGCGGCAGAAGCAGAATGATATAACATGTTCATAACATCAAAGACTGCTGGCAACAATTCATCCTTTACCATGTTCTCCTCTGCAATCTACCAGTAGAGCAAACTGTTTATTATTCAGGAGGCATTGAGGTGAGTAACTAAGGACACAGACTTGAGAAATCAATGGGCTCATTTTCAATCGTGTCCCTGGCTGCTATATATAAACCTGACTTTAAAACTCAAGTCAGTTTTCCTGTCTGTAGCTTTATATTTCTTTAGTAAAGCAAAAATAAAATTGTTTATAAGATGACTCACATCCCTGCACTTATTATAACAGTGGCATCTTGTATATGTTCTATCAATATTTGCCATAATGAGAATGGATGACTAAGCTGGGATCAGCTTGCAGTTGTGGCCTCAGGGTTGATGTGTCTCCATTGTCTCCAGGACCACAAGATCTAACTGTTGCCCTCCCCCACATAACTCAACAGGGTCTCGCTATGTAAGCAAGGGCGGTGTTTAACTGGTGAACCTCCTGCCCTCCCTTACCATGTTCTAAAATTACAGACATGTTCTGCAGTGATAAGTAAGATTGAGTTATTAACTGATATCTTCAGACTGATCTCTCTCTTTTATGTAAGTAAGTCTCACATTTCTTGCATTTTGTTTCTGTGAAAGATAATCATTTTCTAAATGTAGAATCACAAAAGACTGACGAGTAGAGTTAACTAGTGGACAGGTAAAGTAATTTTGAGAATTCCTCAAGGGAATTTTTTCTTTTTGCATTTTCTAGTATATGAGAACAACATATTCAATATTAAAATTTTGAGTTAAAAATGTATATCCTAGCTAAGATTCCTAGCAATGGAAGGTACAGAGCCTGAATGGACCATCTCCTGTAAACAGGCGAAACTTCCAGTGGAGGGAATAGGACACCACTCCAGCCACATAACCTTCAACCTACAATTTGTCCTGCCCACAAGATGTGCTGGAGTATAGGCAGTGGTGAAGAAATTGTGGGAGTGGCCAACCAATAACAGGTCCAGCCCGAGACCTATGACAAGAGAGGGAGGCCAGTCATAACACTACTTAGAGGGTCAGAACTTACAAGCTAGACATTCCAGAGACCCAGAATAGAACCAAACATTACTGGCAAAAAAAATCAATGAAATTATTCCTATTAATACTCTGCTATATTCATAGATTGGTGCATAGCCCATCATCAGAGATGCTTCATTCAGCAACTGATGGAAACAGATGTGGAGACCCAATATCAAAAAAATAGGTGGACTTTGGGAAATCCTACAGAAGAGGGAGAGGAAGGATTGTAGGAGTCAAAGAGATTAAGAAAACCACAAGTAGCATACAGAATCAGCTAACTTGGGCTCATAGGGTCTCATAGAGACTGAACAGACTACCAGGGAACCTGCATGAGACTGAACAAGTCCTCTGCATATATGTGTAAGTTGTGGCCTTCTTGTGGGACTCCTAACAGTGGGGGCAGGGGCTGTCTCTGACTCTTTTGCCAGCTTTTGGGACCCTTATCCCCATGCTAGGTTAACTTGATATGGAATGCCTACCCACCTCTGAATAGTAATGAAAGGAGTAGATGAGGGCACAGGAGGAGGCATAAGGTACATGGGGGAGAACTGGGAGGAGAGAAAAGAGGGGAAACAGTGTCAGTTGTAAAATAAATAAATAAGATTTCTCAAGGGTGATTACGAATCAAAAAACTGGAGAGTGTTTCTTACACAATTATGATAATGGTATGCAAATGAAGCTTAAAGAAAATTAAATTATAGACAGTGGCCAAGGTAATTAAATAAGCATCAGGACAATGCAGAGAAATGAAGAGTGCTCCTATATTCTGAATAATAAATTTGTGTTATTGATAAGACACACCATAATAAAATAACAGCTATACTATGATTACTGATTTTTTAAGAAAATCTTCAGTTCCCAAAACTGTCAAAAAAGGAGGAAAATTTAATCACAAAACAGCTTTGCATTGCTCTAAAATTCTATATTATCAGTACTTACTGTCAGTTAAGTAAAAGTAATATGATAAAAATTCTATTAGACTATGGAAAATTAATTGGTTTTCACCTGTGTGAAAGATAAATGTATGTGGGTCATATAGGGGGTACTCACAATGAATACATACATACACACACTCACGCATGCACACACACACACACGTATATTTCTTTAGGCAAACATTGTTGCATTATCATGAGTACAGAATCCCTGTCATGTCTAAAAGACACTGTCTAGCAGCAGACATCCTGATCCTCTGGCTCTTAGATCTTCCTATTCCCTCTTTTATATGTTACGTGAGCTGTGGCTTCAGGGGTTATGTTGCAGACGGATAATTTGGTCCTGGGAACCCCACAGTCACTTATTCTCTGCAGTCTGGCCAGTTGCAGGTTTCTGTTGTGGTTTCCATCTTTTGCCAAAAGTGGCTTTAATGGGGGTGAAAGCTACACATATCTGTGTCTATAAAAGTAAGTATTTAGAACCCAGTTACTATATTGGTGTAGGAACACAGCAGTAATAGGTTCTCCTCTAGGGTTTATGACCTCTTTTTGCCACAGACACTTGACTAGGTTTACTGTGCCAGGTATGAGTTTCCTCATATTAAGTAGACCATATTTATTAGACAGCTGTTGATAACGCTCAAGGTAAAAATGCCACTATTGCACCATGGAGATATCTTAGCAGACTAGTCATTGTTGTGGGTCATAATCCATAAAGCTTGGTAGGATTGTTTTTCTTCCTTGGCAGTTTGCACAGCAATTTTTGAAAATATGAGAGTTAGTCTTCAGAGAGGAAGCTTATGGTTAATTTTAGTTCAGTTCATTCAAGTCCTTTTGTCTAAACTGTTCTGTATCTTCAACAATAAGGACTTCAAGTTCTGGGACTGAATAATGCCAACACAGCCTGATATGCCCATCTGTATTGGAGAAATTTCAAATGTTCCCACACCTAGTAGGATAGCTACCAGCACTGAATGGCTGCCAAGCAAGGGAGAATCAGTTTTCTCCAGGGAAGTACTTAGTGATAGATTATCTAATCCAAAGCGATTATCTCTAAAAACATGTACATACAATCATTGTATGTAAGATACTTGTAGGATACACTCACACATACACACATGATAGTATTGGTTGGTCTTCTATTGATGCTATCATAGTTAATAGTACTTGCATATAAATTCTCAAAAATAATTTCTATTTTTATAATATTGAAAATGCCGGCTGGGCTATAATTCTACCTTTTTATCTCTCCAGTTTTTGATCTTTTACAATTTTATTTTCTCTATTCCTAATTAATCTCTATCATCATAAAATACTAATAATGACATCAATTTTAATGGGTTATGCTAATACTTAAGTAAAATAGGCTATGTAACAGCTTTAGAATGATGTTGTAGCAGTTTGAATGAGAAATATCCTTATAGGCTTAGGTATTGGAGTACTTGGCTACCAGTTAGCACTATTTGTGGATGTGGTCTTACTACAAGAAGTCGATGTCTGGAGGCAGCCTTTGTGCATTCATACATCCAGTTCATGCTTTCTGCTTCTTGCTTGAGACTGAAGATGTGAACTCTCAACTTCGTGCTCCTGCTGCAGTGCTTTCTGCATGCTGCTATCCTTCCTGCCCTGATCAACTGTTCACCCTCAGGAAACATAAACTAAAATAGTCTTCCAGAAGTTGCTTTTGGCTAGTAACAAAAAAGTAACCAATACAAATGTGTGACAGATTTTAAAACCTTAGTAAAAAATTATTACAATCATTATTGTTATCATCACTTTTTTCAATATTCTTTAATTATATAATAGTACTTAGATCATAGAAAGTATTTATTAGATGTTATTGATCATCATTAAATCATCATAATATTAGGCTGTTATTGCTGCTATAACAAACCCACATGAATTAATAACTTTAACAATGAAATTAAAAATTTAGTAAGGTTTATGATATTTCATTTCCACTTTTCAAACATCAGACAGATGTTATTAGGCTAAAATAAAATCTTTTCGATTACATTACTGTCTTCAGGTTTTAGGGAAAAACAATTTCCTTAGGTTTTGAGCTTCTAAAGGTTGCCAGCATCCCTTTGCTTATGGCTTCTTATTGTATCTTAAAAATCAGCAACAACAGGCAGAAATGATCTTACAAGGACAAGTCTGTGAGGATTGTTCTGATCATTCATATAAGAAGTTTCAGTCCACTTTCATTGACACATTTATTTTGCATGTGTAAATGGTCCTAGGACAGCTTACGAAGGCTGGTCTTGGGTCTAGAGAGATGACTCAACCTTTATGAGAGCAAACTGCACTTGCAGAAGACCCAAGATCGGTTCTCAGCACAGATTTCAGGTCACAATCAAAGAATTCTAACTCCTGCTCCAGAGGCTCTGATGTCACTGACCTCCACAAGTAGTGGTATTCACATGCACATACCCCCAGGCAGATATGCATAATTAAAAATATAATGATTCTTTAAATATGAAGACAGCTAGAAAAGCATTAGCATGTGAGAGAACCAGAAAGTAAGCATCAAGAAGCATTCTGCCACGGTTCTCTAACCCAAATTCCCGCACTGAGTTCCTATCCTGACTTGTCTCAGCTGCTTTTGATCAATATGTTTTATCACAGCAACAGAAATCAAACTAAAATAGGAATTTGTACCAGGAAACTGGGCTGGTGCTGTGATAGACCTAATCATTTGGCTTTTTAATCCTTTGGACTATTTTGTGGGAGAACTGTGAGAGATGATGGGAGCCTTGGGCTGTAAAAGCCACTGGTTTCTCAGAGCTTAATGAGCTATTATGTGAGGGAATGTGAACTGCAGAGGTTTTACTTGTGAGAGTTCAGAGGGAAGAAAAGACTTTATTAGGGCTATTTGTGTGATAGTTGAAATTAACAATCCATGATTGCTGATTAGCTGGAGCTAAAGAAGCAGCTGTCCTAACAAGAAATCAGTATCATTAAGGTGAAAGCTGTGCATCTTTGGGACAATGGGTGCTGATCCACTAGGTTAGAAAATCTGCTTTGTATAAGAGATCATCAGCATTGAGGTGAAATCTTCTGGGAAGTATTTTCTTAGGGTCAACACACAGAAGCTGAAGAAGGTTAAGTACCTGCAGAGAAGTTCTTAAAAGACATTGTTGGAGTTGCATCCTCAGCTGCAGTAGAGAACCCAGGACACTGGATATACCAGAATCCTGAGATGTACACCAAGAGAAGGACCAAACGTGGAGTAGAACTGGTCTAAGCATGAGACAACCATGTATGCTGCAGATGGAAGAGCTAGAAAATTGGGATTGTCTAAGGACTTTTGAGCCAAAACACTGTATAATGAGTTAGACCCAGATGCTCAACAATGAGCTCCAGGCTCCGTAGCCACAGTGCTTGATTTTGATTTTGCTAAAGTCTAGTTACTTTATAATGCAAGGATTTTCTCATTTAAAATAATAAAGGGTATAACTTAATTTTATTTTATAGAACTTTGGGTTTGTAATGAGACTATAAACTTTAAAAACATGAGAAATTTTTATAAAGCAAAACCTTTGGGAAGTACAAAATGTTATAGTTTGTGATTTTCAATAGAGTATTTTTATACAGTGTATTTTTTATCACATGCAACCTCCCACTTCTCTAAGCAACTCCCTCCAATCCACCCTAACCACCACCCCCATCCTAGCCTCTTATTTCCTTTTTCCTTCCTTCCTGCCTTCCTCCCTGACACCCTTCTTCTCTTCCTTCCTTCCTCTGTCCCTCTGTCCCTCCCTTCCTCCCTTCCTTCCTTCCTTCCTTTCTTTTTTTCAAAAGTAAAAACCACCAAGACCAGCAGCGACAATTTGAGTCTTGGTTGTAGATCTTCCTTGGAAATCTGAGAGAAATTTTCTGAGAAGTGAATCTTTCTGAGGCTGGGCTTTCCTTGGTCTTGGTCTGGTACCATTTTTTTTAAGTTTCAATCTATTTATTATTTATATGATGTCTTTAAATTGTTACTTTTTCTTTACTTATTCTTTTTGGTTTGGATGAATTTAGAAAATTAAACATTTCTTTTAGGCTTTCTAACTTAATGAGGTATAGGTTTTGAAAGTATTCCCTCATAATATCTTGAATTTTTCCACGACTTTTGTAAGATTTATCATTTCTGATCATGTTTATTTGGATTAGCTCCTTCTTTCTTTTGGTTAATTGTGCCAAGGGTCTACTGATCTTGTTTATCTTCTCAGAGAACTATATCTTAGAAGAAATTATTGTTTCCTTTGTTTATATTTCATCTATCTATTATCTATCTATCTATCTATCTATCTATCTATCTATCTATCTATCTGTCTTGCCATTTACTGGATTTGGGCTAAGTTTGTTATCTCTTTTATGGACACTTGAGTTACAGCATTAAGTAATTTATTTGTATTATTTCCAATTTTTATATAGGCAAAAAGAGCTATAAATGTCCCTATTAGGACCACTTTTATTGTATTTCAAAGGTTTTGTTGTGTTGTGTTTTCATTCCCATTTAGTTCCAACATTTTTAAACTTTTTGATTTCTTCTTTAATTCCAATAGTTCATGAAATCGCATACATCAGAGTTTGGTGTGTATATATTTAGGATTGTAATATATTCTTGATTAATTTTCCCTCAGTTAGAATGAAGTGTCTTTCATTATCTCATTTTATTTGTTTTAGTTTGAAGTCCATTTTGTCAGACAGTAAGATAGTGACACCTCTTGTTTCCCAGGCCAGTTTGCTTGGGATATTTTTCCTTTCTATTTTTTCACTTGAAGGTGGTCCCTGTCTTTAAAGGTAAACTGAGTTACTTGTAGACATCAAATGAATGCATTTTTGTTTCTTAATCCATTCAATTAACTGTGTCTTTTGATTAGGGAATTGAGTCCATTGGTATCTATGGTATTTGTTAAAAGCTGTGCGTTGACTGAAGTCATTTTTTTTGGGGGGGTGAGATTTTTGTTTTTGTTTTCCTGGTTTGTGTTCGTAGTCGTAGTTTGAATTTCAATAATTATGATTTTGTTTTCTATACAGTGTCTTGACTATACTTACTCCTCGCTTCCATCTGACTTATTGCTTTCAATATTCTCTGTAGGGTTGGTTTGACTGCCATAAATTCTTTCAGCTTGTTTTTAATGATGGAAACTTTTTCTTCCTCCTTCCACTATGACTGATAGTTTTCCTGGGCATTGTAGTCTAGGTTTTTCCTTTTAATGTTTTCATTGGAAAATCAGCTATTATGTTGATGGATTTTTCTTTATATTTGACTTTTCTATTATTCTCTTGCTGCTTCTTATATTTTGTCTTTGGTTTGTGTGTTTAGTGTAATTAGTATAATATGTCATGGGGAATTTATTTTCTGGTCTAGCCTATTGGTATTGTTTGTGCAACCTGTATCAGTATAGTTATGTCTTTTCTTAATTTGGGAATGTTTTATTCTATGTTCTTACTGAAGATCTGGTCTATCGCATTGAACTTGATTTCTTTCCCTTTGTCAATGCCTATAATTCAAGGATTTACTCTTTTCATATTGTACCACATATTTCTGTTGTTTTAGTGTATTTATCAAATGTATTCTTTGTTTCAGTGCTCCAATTCTGCTATATCATCTTCAACTCCTAATATTCAATGTTCTAATGGTCATGCTCTACTTATAATGATTTTCCAAGTATTTTCTAGTTGGGTTAATGAGTTTTTCAATTCCTTCCTATTTTCAACTTGAGTTCTTTTCAAAATTTCTACGTTTTTACTAAATACCATTTTCAAACCTGAAATGTCCTCTTTATTTTATTCAACTATGTTATTTCTGTGTTCTTATAAACTATTCAGGTGTTCTTTCTCTTATGTTTAATTTCAATGAATTGTACATGTCTTCTTTATACTCATTGAATACTTTGATAAAATTTTATTGCTGTTTTAAATACTCTATCCTGAAGTTCATCTAGGCAATTCTCATTAGAGAACATTTCTATATTACTAGTGGAGTTAATGGAAGCTTTGCTATCATGATCTTTTATATAATTTTTTTTCAATGACCTGGGCATGTGGACTGCATTGGTTGTGTATCTGATATGAGCTTGCCTTCGGTTAGGCCAGTGAAGGAGATGCATAATGGGAGTTAGGCCCTAGAAAGCAGGTACAAGAGCTGCTTGATTGGACCTAGGCTAGGCCAAGTTTGTTCATGAACACTATGTTGAGAGCTAGGCCTGAAGATGGTGGCAGTTGAAGGAGGGACTCACTTGACAATGCTGGTTCAAGACTGTTTTATAACATTAGCATGTCATAGACAAGGAATGAAAAAGAATGATCTGAAGTCATGTGTTTGTGTATCTAACTGACAAAACATATTTTTTTAACATAAACTGTCAAATTTACATAGTCTATAACCATCTGAAGAAAGTCTAAACTTTATTAGGTTGGTCCATGAAAACACCTCTGAAGAGTATATTGGTTATCTTAATTTATATAGTAAGGCTGAACCCACTTTGATCCCAGCAAGTTCCTGACAAGGCAATTTTGAAGTATATAAGAAAACTATCTAAGCATGAACATGTGAATGATCTAAAGAATAAAGCATCAAGCAGCATTCCCCCATGGTTCCTGACTTGAGTTCCTACCTTGACTTTTCTTTTATTATTATTATTATTAAAATTTCCAACTCCTGCCCCCCTCCCCATTCCC
>LOEQ01003333.1:0-12064 GCA_001685075.1 Bramus lutescens
GCTAGAGACCTCTTCCTGGAACCCAAAAATCTTGATCCATGAGAAGGATCAGACAGCGAACAATGAGAGATGAAGTAGAACTGATGGACGATGTCCTTCCGGCCTGACTTACAATAGAGAAGATGGAAGAATCCACGACTCATTATGCAGATGGAAGCCTGAATAATTCCTCAGCCCAGAAAATGAACTACTTGGGGGGATATTTGGCCTTGAAACTCCCTCAGCTTGGGAGAGACCTTTAAATAAGCAATAGAAGAACTTTTCAAAGCCTTACTTGGGAGGCCACAGGACATGGCGGGAGGAAGGTGGGATCCGCTTGTCATTCTGGAAGTGAGAAATTGAGTGATTTTCCCTTTCAGACACAGGCTGCCTAGTTTGAGGTAATGTAAGGGAAACTATTCCCAATGAACTGGCTCGTATGAATGATTACGCATGCTTGACTATCACTGGCTGTGATCTCTGTGAACATCAGGCATAGAAGACAATAAAGGAATGACAGACCTTGTCAAGAGAACTGTGTATGCAAGGCAAGGTGTTTGATGCCCAGGTGAGCAAGCCAGATGGGACTTTGTTCACAGGAGAGAGGAAAACATTGACTCAGCAGGTACCCTGGGACTAGTATAGGGCAAGTGGCTTTGTTGAGTCTGATGTTGCTTTATGATCTTTACCAAATTAGAGAGGCCATATGGATCTGACTACAAATTGTGTCTGTGTGGTTGCTGAGGTATTTAGGAAGGGAATAGAAAAAGGGAAAGCTGGACTGGCAAAAGGTGCTTACTGCCAAGCCTAAAGGCCCGAGTCTATTCTTGGTACCCACATGGTAGCAGAAGAGAAATGACTCCTGAAAGTTGTCTTCTGTACTCCATCCCCCAAACACAATGTCACAGCATCCACCCCCATAAACAAATAAATAAATAAGAAAGAGAGGAAAGCAGGTAATGGGGTCTATTGCCCCACAGCAAATGTAGACAACTGCTGTGCTTGGGAAAGGCTTGAAAACCCAAAATGGTTCACAAAATGGGGAAGGAAGGAAGGAAGGAAGGAAGGAAGGAAGGAAGGAAGGAAGGAAAGAAGGAGTGAACGACAGATCAGTGCAAGTGGAAAAGCTTGTCTTAGGACTGTGCAGTTATCCCCCAGTATACTGTGTGCATTTTTCCCCTGCAGAAAAGGGTACTGGGAGTAGAGATTGTTCAGGATGGAGTTCTGATAGAAGACAGGGCTGATTGATGAAGGCAGAGGCTAAGGAAGCAGCCTGAAGCCTGTTTAATCCAGGGAGCAGGCTCAATTAGTGGGTGTGATGGATTACAGCATTGATCTTTCACTTGTCCCTGGGCAGAGCGTCACAAACCAGACCCATGGAGCCTATCAAGGTTGGGGAGATGTGTAGTTCCCCAGGATGAGATACTGGATGACATATGGAATATAATGATTATGGATGATAAATATCTAAATAATGTGGTACTCCCATTCATATAACTAAACCGTGCTTTGAAAAACAAAAACAGTTGACACAAATGTGGGATACTTTTCATGCTATATCTCTAACTTAAAAAATATCCCTTTAGATTGAATTCCAATCCATTGAAGAGACAGCAATGGACCTTTAGAGGCCCTGCCCACCCTCTCTAAAAGGATTCGTTATGTAATATTAAACTTTGTGTATCTTACAGATTTGGAAAAGCATCTGGAAGAACAGTAAAAATAGTAGTTGAAAAGTTTGAAGGAAAAGGCACTTCTAGGAACACAAAGTTGTTGAGTTAAAGGAATGTGAGTGCCTGGAGTAGATGACCTCTTGAACGATTATTGGCCAGGGAGGGCCATGAGGACCCCATAAAGTATAAGTATAAGTTATTGTTGCTGCTATTACCTACATGTTAGAACTAGATGCTAAGTTTCTACAACTGCAGACACTGTATGCTTTAGTTGCAAGACGTTAAGAAATCAAATTTGGACTAAATTGGGAGCTCATTTCATGTTGGTAAGCTTTTGTAGTGCTTGAAGGAACTATAACAGGATTGTTGAGGAGAACTGTGACCAACAGTCTTGCTTGGCTATGGACCTTGAATGTGATACTATTGATACATCAGTCAGCATAGGCCATTGGTTCAACAGTGGCACAGCTGTTGTAGGCACAACCAACTGCTTTCTGCTTGAATTTGAGGCCCACCTCACAGGATAGGACTCATATTTGGTACTGTAAACCAGGGTAAAATCTGTGGCCGGGAGATTATAGGATTGAGGGAGGCTACTGTTATTGTTTTGTGAAATAGGTATTATGTACCTCTTAATTTGCCTTCTAATTATTTATGCTCATACTCACACATTACTGCAGAATTTCCTTTTTCCCTAGGTAGCAATTACTGCAGAAGTTGAAAACCAGTCAAAATACTGAGAAGAAGTGGCTTTGGCTGTGGACACAGTGCCACAGCACTCAGCCATAAACAGAAGGGACTATCCAGACACTGTTATCACTCTCTTAAGAAACATTGTAAAAGAGAGGGGAGAAAGAATGTAGCAGCTGGAGGGAGGGGATGGAGTTGTTGTATAGTTGTTTCCTTTGAATTGAAACATTTCTTCCTGGAGGGAAGGGCGAAGGCTCACAAGACTCAGGAAGATGAGTAACTTTCAAGGCTTAGGAAGCTCATAAAAACTATTACCACCCAGGAAACCCATCACCACGTATACAGAAGCAGCAAACAGCTGTGTTAGGAAAGGAGACTCCTCAGTGGAGCTTCCCGCAAGCTGTTCAGGGGACTTTAGGGATGCAGGCTTCAGGAGTTATCAGCCGTGCCTGGGTGGGCTTTTCAGAGACATGGCCATCTGCCCTTGAGTCACCTATGCTGATGTAAGTAAACCGTCTCCTGTGCAGCTGAAAGTACTCCCAATAAATTCATTGCCTCACCAAGCTAAACTTGGATGGAGTAGGTTCTTTATTACCATTGCATTATCTGGTTGCACTGTTGCACATCTGGAAGGGATTTTTTTTGCATATCTCCCCAGGAAGCATCACACAACCCTTGGATAGTGTAGAAATATACTCATGGATTTGATTTATTTCAGTGAGTGTATGTAAAGCCAAATCAGCCAAGGGAAATAAATACACAAGGCATGTGAGTCTGACAAAATAGCTCAGTGGGGCAAAGGCAATTGATGTCAAGCCCGATGACTTCAGTTCAGTCCCTGGGGTCCATATGGTGGAAGGAGACCACCGACTCCCATGAGCTGTTTCTGATTTCTACGTGCATGGTGGCGTGTCTGTGTGCCTCTCCTTATACAATAAACAAAATATAATAATTACAAAATAAAAGGGAGAGACAAGGGACAGAGCCATTTCCCGTTAAGAACACATCCTCAGGTCCTGAAGGTTTGATGGGAATCACAGCCTAACCGTTGTCTTTGTCTATCCGTGCCTTAGTTCCTTTCTTCCAAGTGGTACTATGGGTGACAACTCTCCAGCTCCCTAGTCTCAAGTCCTAAGTATTTTGGGGTTTCAGACTGCAGAGGACTTGTGTGACTCCGACTATCTTTTGTCGTTTCAGCTAGTGCATTTCTTCTTTCCTTGAAAAAAAGAGTCAGACAAATGAAAAGACGCATTAGAAAACTGTGTTTTATTGTGCTTACCAGATGAAATGGAGCCTGTAGTCCAATGTCTTAAACACAAAGTAAAACTTAAAGATAAGGAAATTTACAAATGAAGGAGCTAAAAGGTGACATGAAGAGAAGACAAGACACTGTGTTACTAACTCCTGAGATAGGTTTAGTGCATGTTTATTATCGTTCAGCATGATCTTCTTGTTTGTAATGAACAAACCTAACAAAAAAATCATCTTGAGAATTTAATATTCATGAAGCCCAGAGAACTAAACAATGGGGTAAGATAGGTTTCTGACCAGTCAGAGCGAGTGTTAAGAAGATCTAATAGCACATAATCACCACAGGATATGGTGTGTGCTGCCACTATGCACTTAGGTATGAAATACCGTAGAAGTAAAAACAGAGTGATATATAATTAGCTTTGGTTGGGGAATTTGGGAGGAACAACAAAGAGGAGATACTGAGATTGACTCTCAGGACAGACAGGAAAAGTGTGTGTCAGGGGTGTGGACATGATTTGGCAGTTCCTGGATCCATGACAATTTTGTGTCATTGGAACCAGGCAGCAGCAGGACACCAATCTTTTGGGGGAGTGAATTCCAGTAAGGAAAGAGGAAATTACTTTATTGATTTTCATGTGTGACGGTGCCGGCATCACATGACAAGGCCAGCAGAATTAGGTAGATGAGGAGGATGAGCTTGAGATGAGTCACATGGAGGAGCTGGGATGACTGGATACAAAGGGGAACTGTGGTGCAGGAAGATGGAAATGTCGAGATTTTGCCTATTCAGTTAAATGGGTGAGAGCCTTTCTGTGACTCTCAGCTTCTTAATCCATGACATGGGGTGATGTATCTACTTCAGAAAGCAGATGGTTTCATTGTTTCTCAAGAGCTTTGAGTGAGTTCTGTGCCGAAGAGCACAGGGCATGGCACATACCATGCACTGAATAAATGTTAGTCTTTATGCTGACAGTGGACCATTGCCTAGCACAGGGGAAACAGGACAGCAAGGTGGGAGGTCAGGAAAGACTCCACTCAACTGGGGGCACATTAAGTTAGAGGTGATTTTTTGACATCTACAAGAAGATCAGGGTTGGAAATAAACAAAAATGAAAGGGTTGAGACTGGCGCATGTTTAAGAAGTGACAGATGACCTATAAGAAAAAAGGCATGTCTCAGTTTCTCATTTTCAAAGACACAGCCATGTTTAGGTCAGAGAATGGACCCTCCTATACCCAGAGACTTGTATAGGGCTGTTGAGAATAGACCAGACCACCAGCCAGCAAAAGTTCACTACCATCACAAATTTATTCATGAATTATTAAAGTAAATATTTCAAGGTCTGAAAACCTCTAGATAATACTCTGCTCTTTATTTTGCTTCTTTGGGTTAGAGGTCAAGACTTCTACTAACTTTCATTTGTCAAAATATCTTAACGCTTCAATGTATTTTGAAAAATTTCAAAGGTTTCTCCTATTAGCGAGCATTAAGTAGTGCAGTGCAATCCTCCTTCTTCTCTTCCTGTTAATTCTTACGATGTTAATGGTGGAAGTACACACTGCTCCCTCATTTTGTAAAAACTCACCAGAAACATACATGACTATGATCCCTTGTTTGATATGAAAGCAGCCAGATGCAACCAAAGAGCTCTATGCAAACTTCTTTAGTTTGTTGGCCTTGCCAACCTAAAAGTTGTGTGGTTGACCACAATACAATGGGATTAACATGTCAGTGTATTTGCATTGAACTACTTTTAGTAGCTTTAAAATAATAGTCTATGCAAGTATTCATTCAACAGATGTTTGGTGATCCATCTATTATGCAAAAATGCCAGATGTGTGCTATGTCTGAGGCCACGTGTCAAGCACTGGGAATCCACAGCAGGTAAGTGGAGGCTGTGCGTCAGGGTGCAAATGTATGAAATCTCACATTCAACTCCTGAATTCCCAGATTTCTGATCTTGCCAATATTTTTAATCCCCTTAGCCTTAATGCAAACTAGAAGAAATAATGTCTACTTTCCAGGGCTGTTGTATTGACAACACTATACAATGTAGTAATGGCTGCCATGCAAAGCAAGCCTCCTGTGAACTGTTACAAACTCTTTGCCCTGCAAGAGCTCTCCATTTCACTTTAGTTATTATTTAGATTTAGTCCTTGTCCCTTCTGTCTCTGTGAGGAGACAGGTATGGTAGTAATTGAGTGGACTGGTGTATGTGGATAAGAGAAGGAATAGATGGGTCTGAAACAAAAAAGCATTAGTTCCAAGGACTGAGTTAAAAGGACCCAGAACTTTATTGTGTTCTGGCATATTCTTATAGTGACACCTCACTTAATGCTCACAATTATCCTGGCTAAGGTACTGTTAGCTACTTCCATTTTACAGAAGGGCAACCCAAGGCACAGGAAGCTCTGGTTCTTGCTCAAAGGTCAGAAGGAAACTAGGTTTTAGATTTAGGTGCTACAGTGTCAGAGCCCACATTTCTGATCCCTCACATTTTCTCCTGTTTATCTTTTTCAGGCTTCATTTATACCAAGTAGAGACTATGCTCCTTAGAAAATTATACAAGTAGTCTTTTTTTTTGGTGTGTGTTTTTGTTTTTTTTTTTTTGAGATAGGGTTTCTCTGTGTAACAGCCCTGGCTGTCCTGGAACTAGTTCTGTAGACCAGTCAGTCTGGCCTCAAACTCACAGAGATCCAATGTGCCTCTGCCTCCTGAGTGCTGGGATTAAAGGCGAGCGCCACTGTACAAATCAAGGGAAATTCAGGAAAAAGTCAAACAGAAAAATAGGTATAAATTTGGAAGAAGCTCTGGTTAAATCATTTCTTCTCACCAGGTTTTAGCTAAGACTGGCCTCTGTTGACATAGACCCAGACCACACAGGCTTCTTCAGGCTTGTAGACGTTTTCCAAGGACGCCCAGCCAAGCTCTTCTCTTGTGGGATGACTAGTTTATGGACATTTTTTAGATTAAAAATATTTTAAATAGCTCAATTTCCCCACTCTTTGGGGAGCATGAGTTGGAAGTTTTCATTTACTTACTTGAGTCACTGATGAAGCCCTGTGTTTGTGAAAAGGGATCATCCTGGCTCACCAGTACTTTCCATTAGAGGGCACTGTGTTGGACATCTCAAGTGTGTGGTGTGTGTGGGGGGGGGCACATTGTGGCTACTAAGAGATCCTATTCTATTGAAAGAATACTTTGATTTTTATGGACATACTGGCCATAATCTAGTTCATTTAGAAACAACGAAATGGAAAAATAATATAACTCATATTTTTTTCAGAAGAATCTGAGACCTGAGTCCTAAGAAGGGAGTGAATAGCTTATATCTTCATAAATCATAAGATTCCCAAGAAAGAAACAAATGTAGGTTGGTCCTGAGTCCAAAGGCCACCTAAAGAATTAACATGCTTCAAGCAGAACTGGTCTTGTAGAATGCCTGGAGAACTCTCGCCTCTGGTCCTTTAGATTTAGAACTACACAGCAGAGCTTTAAGATGCTGGGAACTTGAGTGAGCTCATCAGGGGCAGGAAGAGGCAAGTTAGAGAAGGAGGTCTGTCCAAGATTCCTCAGCTCGACTGCAGGCTGAGGAATGATTTTGAGAAACCCTGTTCAGTGTAACTTTGACTTGTCTCCATCCTTTATGACCAAGGGTCTTTACTCTTTTCTATGTGTACCTCTTCAGGGCACTGCCTCTTCATGCCCAGTTCACCACTTCAACTGACCTAGTGTGGAGGCCGTGTTCCCGTGAAAATGTAAGTGATGTTTGTTTTTGTTTTTAGACAGGTGTCTCATTAACCCAGGCCAGCCTTGGACTGGTTGTGTAGCTGAAGGTGCCTTTGCCTCCTCGGTACTGGGATTATAGGCGTTCATCACCACACTTGGCTTTAGCTGCTCTCTTAGTTGGCCGGTCAGAAAGTCTTTTCTCTCCAAATGCCCTTCCCCTAAGGCAGTAGCTGACGTCTGCATCTTTATGACTAATGTGTGGTGTCAATTGGTTCCCTGTGCCTCTTGGCTTCTATCGCTCTCTGCTTCCAGCATGTGCCTTTTGAACTGACTCCTCCCTGGGATTTCTATTCGACAGCATTTATTGCTCTCACATAGGCTACAATGTGTTGTGTTGTGTTGTAGCAAATATAGATAGAAATTAAGTAATAAATAAAGTAACAGATTTTTTGTTGTTGTTTTTAAATTATGTCAGACACACAGAGGAAAACAAATAATTATTTCTGCAAGTCAAAATTAAATAAGTTAAAGTGATAAAAGGGCCAATATGGGAGGAAAAAGTGAAAATTTTTAGCTGCTTATACCAGGGAAAGCTTCATAGAGGAGGTAAATACCATTTGAGGTGGGACTTGGAGGACACATAAACAGACAGGGGTACGGGCATTCATCCTGCCTGAGGCACTGTGTTAGCAATGAGCAATGAGCTTGAGAACATGTGTGATGTACCTGAGGAGGTTCCCAGAATGCATCCCACAGGGCAGATCTCTGGTTAGTTTTCCTGCTTCCCTCACTTGGAGTCCCCCCATCTCCTGCCTTTTCTATCTCGTTCCCTACCGTGTGGAGGTCTGGCCTTAGCCTTGTACCTCCACTAGATCTTTTCTGTCCTAGCTCATGGCACAGTTTAGGACTTAGATGTAGTTAGTGCCAGTTCTGGAATTGCCTCTTTAGCTAGATAAGGGCAAGATGTAATACTCATCTTATATTTTGGGTCTTGCAGCCCTGGAAATAGTAATTGGTGCTAGAATACTCTAGGGATCCATTCACGGGGACACACAATTTCCTTTCTTCTCCTCCTTCTCCTCCTCTTCTCCCTTTTTAGAGCTTTTATTAAATTTGTTCTTTGAAAATTTCAAGCATTCTGAATGCTGTCTCCTCCATATACTGAGAATTCTTATCAGGAAAGCCTTTGTTTTTATTGTTTTTATTGAGCTATCTATTTTTCTCCACTCTCCTCCCTTCCTCCCCCTTCCTCTTCCACCCTCTTCCATGGTCCCCATGCTCCCAATTTACTCAGATCTTGTCTTTTTCTACATCCCATGTAGATTAGATTCATGTATGTCTCTCTTAGGGTCCTCTTTGTTGTCTAGGTTCTCTGGGGTTGTGAATTGTAGGCTGGTTTGTCTTTGCTTTATGTCTAAAAGCCACTTATGAGACAGTTTATATTATATATGTCTTTCTGGTTCTGGGTTACCTCATTCAATATGATCTTTTCTAGACCCATCCATTTGCCCGCAAACTTCAAGACATCATTATTTTTTTAGATTCACTAAATTTATTTTAAAAATCATAAAATATTTCTTTTTTTAATTTTTTTCATAAAATATTTCTTACAAAAGAGCATTACATTCTGCACACTGCTCTGAACAAATGCCAGGGACACGTGGACTATTACTTTCCTCCCTGTTCCCCAATGTTACAGTGACCACAAAGCAAGGTGTTCACAATAGTTACACGGGGAGAAATTTTTTAAAACCACCAACAATAAAGAAAAATTAAATTGACTCACTCTGCTGCGGTTTAAAATTTTTAATGTTTGTTTTTGCATGCCCTCCCCCCAACCCTGTAAGTAACTAAAACATTATACATCTTGTCAACACTACACCTCAAATGCAGAACACCTATGAAGCAGAGGAATGTTGGCTTTTTAAACAGAAGCAGATAAAAAAAAAGATGCAGGACTCCTTCAGTTCTTCACTAGTCTTAGAAAAACTTTCCAGAATACTGCTTCACACTATAAAAAAGAAAAAATATCTTGCATTAGAATCCTTCAACATCTGCATACTGCTTCACACTGTTCTGCAGCAAATACTGTGCATTCTGTATCTGGTCCTGTGTTCCCGTGATGGTAATAATCCGATCTTCAGATCCTTCCAAAGGCTCATCAGTTTTGATCGATGCTCCTGACTCATAACGGATTTGTTTAATCCGCTGACCACCTTTGCCAATAATAGATCCAGCCAAATCTTTGGGAATAGTTACTTGTGTGGTAATAATAGGTCCGCCAAGATCACCATATGAGCCTCGACCCGCTGCATAGGAATAATCATATCCAGAACCACCCTGTGGTTCATAAGCCATCTGCCATTCTGATGGACTCCATGTGACAATTGCAGGGTCCCAAGTTTCATCAGCACTGAACCCAACCATGCCATCATGGCGGTCTCCAGGCCTTCCTCTTCTGTCGTAAGCCATTAGATCTCCCCCCTCTGGGAGGTGGTGGTGGAGGAAGAGGAAGATTCCGAGCTCTGCTGCCACCCCAGCCACCGCGACCAGGAGGAGGTGGGGGAGGTCCTCGACGAGGGCTCATATCATCATAAGCTCTTCTAGAGGGAGGTATGGGACGCCCACCCTGACCAGGAGGCATTCTGTCAAAGTCACCTCTTCCCCGCATGGGAAATCCCACAGGACATCCACGGCGGTCATCAAACATCATTGTAAAACCACCATAATCATAGGTTTCATCATAAAAGTTGGGATCATAAGGCTGTGCACGTCCTTTGATGGGAGACTCAGATATAAGGTCAAGGATGATCTTGGTGCACCCTACAACCCTGTCAGGCTTTCCTCCTATAAGAACAACTGTCAGTGGAGTGAGGGCAGCATTCCTGGAAAAGCTTGATTGTTGTCTGAGTGTTTTCTCTAAGTTCTTTAATTTTATCACCTTTGACACCAGTAATTCCTCCTGCCAGACTTTGATGAATCAACAGTCTCAACTCGCAGTCAAAGTCACTTCCTTTATAGTGTTGGTAATTTAAGCATTCCATAGCATCAGATTTGAGCCGGAGCTGGCTGGTTGCAGCGGGTGATGGCAACTGCAGGTCCTCTTCCAAGGTAGGGATGACTTTCTTCAGAATTTCTCCAGTCGTTTCAATATCAGCACTGATACTCAGTATGCGCTCGGGGCCACTGCTTTCTGGGACTGAAACACTGGCATTGTAGTCTGTACGCAGAGCCTTGATGTTCTTGCCTCCTTTCCCAATCACTGCCCCAGCATTCTTGCTCTGAAGCAAAATGTGCTGTTCAACCATCTCATCAGTATTTCTAGATCTTTTAAAGGCTTGCTCCTCTTCCACATCTTCTGCAGGGCGTTTACCAAATTCACCATTGGTTTCAGTGTTGGGGAAGGTTTCTTCTGGCTGCTCGGTCTCCATTTTCTTGAATTAAATGGATACACTAACCCGGATCCGACAGGAAAAATCAACATCATTTTTTTCACAGTGTAGTTCTTCATTGTGTAAATATACCACATCTTTTTTTTGAAGTCCAAAAATGGAAATAGATCAATTTATTACAGTGTATAGACACAACCAAGTGATTCATAGTCAAGTTTTAGGATAAAACTTAATACAAAGAAAATACCTAAAATACATTGTTAATTAAAAATAGTACACCTTCTTGTACATGAAAGAACTTGCATCAAATGTCAACAAGAGTCATTTTCCCTGCATGGTTGGTTTATGAGTGATTTTCTTTCTTTTTTAAATTTTTATTATAAAAATTACTTAAATTCTTAAATTTCATTGTACATACCCAATCCAAGTTCCCACTCCCTCCCCTCCTTCCATTCCCTCCACCCGCCTCCCCCCACCTCCCACTCACTCTTCAGAGAAGGCAAGGCATATTGCTTTGGGAAAGGTTCAAGGCCCTCCCTACTATATCTAGGCTGAGCAAGGCATTCATTCAAAGAGAATAGGTTCCCCAAAACTAGTACAAGCTGTAGGGATAAATCTTGGTGTTACTGCTAGTGGCCCCTCAGTCTGCCCCAGCCATGCAACTGTCAACCACATTCAGAGGGACTAGTTTGGCCCTATGCTTGTTCCTTCCCAGTCTGGCTGGTATTGGTGAGCTCCTGTTAGCTCAGGTAAACTGTTTCAGTGGGTGTACCCATTATGGTCTTGACCACTTTGCTCATATTCTCATTCCTTCCACTCTTCAACTGGACTTTGGGAGCTCAGTCCAGTGCTCCGATGTGGGTCTCTGCCTCTGTTTCCATCAGTGACTGGACAAAGGTTCTGTGGTGATATTTAAGATATTCATCAGTCTGACTACAGGGCAAGGGCAGTTCGGGCTCTTATTGCTTAGGGTCTTAGTTGGGGTCATCCTTGGTACCACATCTTTATTCATTCTTTGGTCAAGGGGCGTTTAGGTTATTCAGGAAAGCCTTCGTGAACAAACCAATAGGAAAATGAACAGAAGGTATTGAATGAAAATGAGGACACTGACTGCTCCTAGGTATGGTTGGAGATAAGGTTTTATTGTAGATATGAGGGAGTGTACAGCCGGGGGCATCTGAAGGATTCCAGAGCTGAGAGAGAAAGTGGCAGGTTGAACATAGCCAGCAGAATAGACCACATCATGAAAGGAGAGAAAGGGGGGTAGGGGGTAGAGTGAGAGAGGAAGAGAAGAGAGAGGGCCAAGAGAGAAGGAAGACTGACAGAGAGAGAGAGAGAGAGAGAGAG
>LOEQ01003333.1:12096-27751 GCA_001685075.1 Bramus lutescens
CAGAGGCTGGGAAGGGTGGGGTGAGAAGAGCAGAGAGGAGCCACAGGCACAGGCTGAGTGAGTATGGTCAGTGTGCTCTTTGGTATGCTAAAAGGCAACTCAGTTATCCATTTGTCCCAGGTTCCTTTGGGACCCGACAGATGTCAACAGATTTTCAAAACAGAATGAATGCAATCAACAGTTAAGTATTTGGGCATATGGGAGAAAAAATTCACCTGTCAGATAGGCAGAGCGAGGGTATATCGACATCAGCACACTTACTAAAACCAAAAATCAGTTTAACCTTTTCATAAGACAAGTGAGCAGTACCTCTCATGCTTTCAAATGTGCCCAGGACCTTTGTGGGACACACAATTTGTACCCAAATACAGCTCATTCCTACTGTGGAGCCTGGTATTCATGGGCATTTGAGATTTAGCCGGTAAGGATTGTTGACAAAAAAGATAGCCATGGCCTCAAATAATCACACGCTGCCCTGTCCAGATGGAAATTCTTCCTCATGACCGGCAGCTGGTTTTGAGCTTTTGTGTGTGGGGTGCTGGGGTGAAGGAACTCCTCCTTAGCTTGAACCCTGTGCCTATCTGAGCTGGCTGAAACAGCAGCTGGGGTGAAGCCAGTTTCACCATCTGCAATGTCATCTCCCAGGTTCCCTCTTTATGTGCATGACTCTGCAGTCCTCAAGATCTCTTGGTTTGATGGTTTGGTTGCACCCACTTCCCTCAGGGTGTCAGAAATGTAGCTGGCCAATTCTTTTTGGAGAGTGAGGCTCTTGGGCATGGTGTTGTCTTCTCGCTCAGGCTGTCTGAAGTAATACACAGGGAAGGCAAGCCTGGCCAGACAGGAAATCTTAAGAGGCTTCTGAAGATCTCCAGCAGTCTAGTGTGTACTCTAGAGAATGTATCAGCCTGGCTGAGGGCCACAACTCAGCAGTTGTGGCCTGCATGATGGCTCCTGAATTGAGGAATGAGTAGGGGTAGGCCTATACTTGGCTTGCCATGTCATGTTTTCAAGTGAGGGGTTACTTCCACTCCAAGCATGCCTTTCCTGAGTTGCTTAAGGTACTGTAGCAACTGCGGAGGCCTTGCATCAGGTTTCCTTACACACGTTGAGTCTGCACAGAACATCCAAGTGTCCAAAATATTGATTGATATCTTCCCACAGCTGTTGGGCAGTAATATGCTGCAGCTAGACCTGACAATCCCAGCTATCTTCAGTCTTCCTTAAACGTGAGTGACCTTGATGATTTCATCCAGTGTGCCATAAAATAACTTTTCTATGTTCTGTGATGTGAGGAAGTTTGGGAGGTACCATGTTAGGGACTCTGTCTTGCTTCTTGCATAGAAAGGATTTGATAAGTAAGGACAAGTGTCCATAAGCCCATTTGGGTACAAGTAATGTCCAATAACAGAAGGTTTCCTGCTCTGCCTGTGTGTTTGGAGGTGGTGAGTTTCAATGCCCTGGTAAGGGACAGCCAGAGAAAGTCTTGGTCTCCAGGACACCTGTCCTATTGCTGCTTGTAACTTCAGTTCCTGGTGGGAGAACGCTGTCTGCTCACCTAGACGACAATTTCATTACCCAAAATCTTGTGGGGTCTGTCATCCTTCATGTTGTTTTTCCACACCTGTGTAAGAGAGAGAAATATGAAAACATGTTAGCTGAAAGATGCGGCTGGCTAAGTCCAGTCCCAAGAGGTAGTTAAGAAAACGGCACAGAGCGATGTCTTAGATTTCGCCAGTACTTGGGGAAATCGGGGATGGCAAGGCTATTTCCTTTAGTGAGCCCTTTCCCTTTGCTTTACGTAGCTCGAATAATAAAAACCCAGAGACAGATATTGGGGTTCAACCTGAAGATCAGAAAAACAAAGCAGCCAGTCACTGGTCCTTTCCTCTACCTCAGACGGAAATGGTGATCTTGCCTTCACGAATCCTCAGAATGAGACTGGGCCTGAGAGCTGTTTCCTCCCGCCTTTTATTCCTCTCTCGTGCTGGGATTAAGGGTGTGCACCACGGCCTCCCAGCTTCTGTGGCTAACTAGTGTGGCTACTGGGATTAAAGGTGTGTGCCGCCACTGCCTGGTCTGTATGACTGACCAGGGTGGCTGTTTTACTCTCTGATCTTCAAGCAAGCTTTATTTATTAANAGAGACAGATATTGGGGTTCAACCTGAAGATCAGAAAAACAAAGCAGCCAGTCACTGGTCCTTTCCTCTACCTCAGACGGAAATGGTGATCTTGCCTTCACGAATCCTCAGAATGAGACTGGGCCTGAGAGCTGTTTCCTCCCGCCTTTTATTCCTCTCTCGTGCTGGGATTAAGGGTGTGCACCACGGCCTCCCAGCTTCTGTGGCTAACTAGTGTGGCTACTGGGATTAAAGGTGTGTGCCGCCACTGCCTGGTCTGTATGACTGACCAGGGTGGCTGTTTTACTCTCTGATCTTCAAGCAAGCTTTATTTATTAAAATACAAATGAAATGCCACTATAGCTCCAGCCACCCCATTTGGGAACTTCAGGGACCTTCTTAACCCAGAAAAGATAAGTAGAAGGGAATAGGGGTATTTGACATTGGTTTTGATTGTTAGGCTTCAAGCAACATCCAGGCTGCATTATTTGTTCCCAGTTCAGCCTTAGTTCTTTCCGTTCTCCAGTGATTTCATTTTCACCTCTGCATAAAGACAAGGAACTGCCGGCATCTCATCACTGCTAGTGTCTCATGTGACCTAGCACTTAGGATGCTAGGAGCAACTTTCCCATTGGCTTGAGAAGACTTGAGCTTGCAATCAAATATTAGTGGTTGGGATTCACCAAGGTAGGCAGAACAAGTGGAAAAAGAGTTAAAAAGCCACACGGGATTTACCTTCTCAGAAGGCTGCACTGAGGAGTAAATGGTGTTTATTGGCTCTTCCTTGCGGGACAGCACCTGGAAAAGAGGTATTTTCCCTTCAGTGAGAATGCAGAAGACAATCCTTTAGAGTCTCTCTCCATCACCAATTTCTGATCCCACTTTACTGGGTAGCCTCCTTTTCTGGCATCAGCTCTTGTTCCATCCAACTTTGGATCAGGTTAAGGTAGAGATAAGGATGATGGGTGGCAGATGGGTACAGCCTTGTAGCAGAAAACCTTCAAGAGCCTAGAGGAGGGTTCTGGGTAGTTTAGACTGAGTCTTGCTCAGTTAGGAGTTTAGCTTTCTGCGAGTTATGTGAATCTCTATTCATATCCCTGACAGTTCAAGCAGAGGGACAGACTAACCAGGGAAGCCTGAGTGTCTCCCTTTGGTCCTTGCAGACTTCAAGGGAACAGGCTTGTATAGGCACTGAAGGTGATCTTTGTGGAGGCGAGGCATAGGCAGGCAGACAAAAGGCAAAAGGTGTGGGTCAGAGTGAATAAAGAGTCTGAGAAAACAAGTTTCTGATCGACCAGCTAGTGTAGTTCCAGGGTGTTCAACTTTAGTTATACATCCTTGGAACAACCTTAGCAATGACTTTGCCCTGTCGGAACCCAACAGCATCCTTTGTCTCACAATAAGGACTCCTTTGTTGTTTAATCCCATTAGGGAGAGCTTCTTAGATACAAATCACATCTAAGCCATGGCTACTCCTTCATGTGAAGCTCAGGGTTTTATACGACGGAAGCTACCATGAGGAGAGAATGGATTATCCTTGCTTTCATGGGGAGATCCATGGCATCATCGCCTTAGCATAGCGTCTCTTGGCTGGTTCCTTCAGATTCTTGGCTGTAGCTTCTTTCTATGCAATGGCAAACAGCAGGCAATTGTTGCCCAAGACTCCTATTCTGCAGGTAGTGGTAGGATGCATTCAAGAGTAGCATCAGCTCACCTTGGCCTCAGGGATTTCATCATAGATTCTGGACTCCATGGGATGAGCATTTCTTGAAACTTCAGAGTATGCTGTTTCCTTTGAGACATCACCTGCCACAAATAAACATAGAACAATCGTCTGTGAAAGGCAGACAGGGTTTTAGAGACTGTTTAGTCTTATTTTATCTTTCTGTGATAAAGAAATAAAACCCAGAGGTTAAATGGCCCCTACCCTAGAGAGAAGGGTGCTTGGACCAGATGGTCTTTCCATCCCAAGGATTACATGTGTGATAGGACATATCTCTTTTAAATCTCACCAAAATCCCAGTGGAAATTCTTTTTTATTCTTGAGGTCAAGTTTAGCCTAAAGAGACTCTTCCCAGTCCTGTATGTAATTCAAAGGTAGCTCTGGCATTGATGACCATGCATGGCTAGTGGACTTTCCATGTCAGGGTCTCAGTTGTTTAACCTGATTTATTCTAATTATGCTCAGTGCTTTATTATCCTGGCGCATGGCCAACTATAACCACAGGCATTCATAAGATAGTTAAGCATCTATTAAGCTTTTTGTTTGTGCCAGGCTCCATGGGAGGCTCAAGAGAAACAAAGGAAGGGTACATAGATCCTTAATTTTTAAGAATTTCTGAGCTAGATGAGGCATTAATCTTTTTGTTTAGTATCAACACAGTGTTTTAGGGTCAAGTTGAAAAGAGATAGCCAGGATTTTGTGCCTTCTTATTATAGGACACCAAAATAGGTACAAATGATGGGTCAGATCTGAGATTATCCCAGGGCTCAGTAGTTCAGAGCTAGTCTGATCTCTGCCCCATACTCAGTAAGGGAGCCGGACAAAGCACTCTCAATTTTATTCGTGGTTGCAAAGAATAGTCTGTCCCCATTTCTCTGTCTCTGTCTCTATCTCTCTATCTCTGTCTCTCCTTAGTCTCTCGGTTGTGAGAGGAAGAAAGGTGTTTCTTTGAGTAAACATGGAGATCATGCCTGAGGGATGATGACATTCCCTTCTGTAAATCCGATTGAGTTATGATGCATGTCACAAAACCTTTCCTGTAGAATGCCCCCTTTATACCACACTCAGGCCTGCCAATTATATACGCAGGAACTACTATTTACCTAGTACCAGGGGCCGAACTGACTATTGCATGTGTGTAATCTCCCTAATAAGTATATGCAGTAAACCCCATTATTATGGCTGTCTTACAGCTGAGGAAATGGAATCTTAGAGAGCTAAAATGACTGGTCAAATAATAGTCAAGATGGAATTCCATCCCCACATGTATTTTGTCACAGTAATGAGAAAAGTAACTAATATATCAAGGGTCTACTTTGGTAGGACTCGAGGAAAGGAAAAAAAAGGACAGCCCCCCTCCCCCGCTATAGTTTGTAAGAATGAAGGGCTACTTTGCTCTCAAGGTGTAGTGCAGTTGGCAGCAGCGCTTGTCCAGGGCGAATGTGCACGTATTGTGAGGACGTAGCCTGTCCTCTCCTCTCTCACTCCTTTCCCGCATTCAAGCATTGCTGTTGCTCACCAGAGCAGGTGGGAGCAGAGTGAGTGGTTGATGGTGCTTTTGCCGATAATTTCTGGCTCCTGGCAATACTTCCTAATCCAAAAGGTCCATAAGTCACCTAGGTTTCTCCTGGATGGTGAGTCCTCTCCTTTCCCTTCTGACCAATCCGCAGCAAGTGTGACACTGTAAAATTTTACCTTCAGGGTTGCTTTGACTTCACCAGCTGGAGAGATTTGACTGTTGAGTGAAACCAAATTTAGTCTCCATGCACAAGGAGAGTCTCTAGTCTCTTATATTTTTGGTTGTAAGCCTAGCCTTTTAACGACTGACCGAGCCATTATCTCTCCAGTCTGAGAGTCTCTGTTCTCAAGTGACACCTTAGCTTACAAGCACATCTCCATGGAGATAGTGCAGCGTAGCCAGGTATTGTCCTTGACACTAGGGTTCTGTTGCTCCCTCAAATGGTCCATTCTGGGTAAAAACTTCACCTCTGGTAGGACCCACATGATGGGTCTCATGCCCATTATTCCCTCTGACTTAGCCCTGGGATGTATTCTGAAGAAGTGGTTCAAATTTGAAACACAGATTATCAAAAGAAAAATACCTCCCCTAGTTTTACTTTGCAATAAAACTCGACCCTTAATATCCACTCTCAGGTCAAGAATGCTAGTCACCTCATGGCACACTGCTATAAAACTGGGTATTAAAATTCAATCTCTTTTGTCATAATTTAGGTAAGGACATAGATCTCCTATATTTAAGCTTCATGGCCTCATCATAGTCCTCAAGCTGCAAGAGGGATGTTGGATGTCTCTTCCTAGATTGTCTCACACTAGTCCATCTCCTTTCAAGCCAACTGTTCCCCCCTCTAAAGGTGTGGGACCTGGGAGCATGGATCCTAAAAAAGAAGCAGATTGAAGTCTCAAGCAATAGCCAGATTTATTCAGAGCATCAGACAGTTTGTACTCTGAGGGTTAAGAAAAGTCACCTGAGTAAAGTGTACAGTCCCAAGAACAAGCCGCATGTGGCAAGAACATGTTTTCCATAGAGGCAAACAAACAAATAATAACAACCAGTTGTGATGAATGACCTGAAGTAAACTCCCTCCTATCCCCTACTCCTGGGAGGAGCACAAGAACACATTCCAAGAATGGAAGAAACTGGGGCCACAAGGCTTTTGTTTCCTTGAAGTTTTCTCCCAAGCACTGAGAGTTCTCCTCACATGACTCCATTCCTGGACCACACTCCAACACTCAACCACAGGCGACATCTTGGATCACCTTTCCTTTGTTGCACTCAAGCCCCTACTCACTACCACTCCATCTAGCAGCTCTGCTTCCTCCCCTCACTCCTTCCTCTCTATGCGTGGCGTTCTCTCCAACCACCATCTTTCCTTACCCAGGTATTTTTCCCCCTCACACAACCTTAAGAGCTTCATACAGGGAATCCAGGGAATAATGAAAAGTCATCTTCTCTTCAGAGAACATTCTTCCCTTCACAATATGGCTAATGGATACCTTTGCACCATTTGGATGCATATGTGCACCAAGCCTCTCTGGATATTAGATAAAACCTTCAAAACCTAGATGAGGGATCCTAGACTTCTTTCTTCACTTTATGAGACACAGTCCTCCAGGTGTTTAATAACCAGGAGGATCTATATCTATATATCTATGTATCTATCTATAACATATATACACACACATACATATAGATACATACATATGTATATGTACAGATCAACTAGATAAAGTGAATCGGACTCTGAGGGATGGATTCCTTTTGAAGAGCATGTGCAGCTGACTTTCCCAGTTATTACTCCTTGTGGGTCAGTTCACCAAAAGAACTCTCATTCTTTCAGGCCCTTGTTTACTTAGCCTTCTGGCTTAATTGATATCCTTCAGATTAGAAGCCTTTAACCTCCACAAGGCATTGTCTAACGAGTATCAACCATTACTGTCAGTGTTGGCGCCTGTCTCCACTATGATGACTTCTCAGCCAATGAGTTTTGCCCTTTAACTTCTTGCCACCTCCTTCTCTAAAATACTATTTAAGCCTTCTTAGCCTTATGGTTCTACAACCCTATGGCAGATCAGAGACCCCAACCAGGGACCCTTGTCATCCCCATCAGCTCTGAAGTAGCTCTAGTAGAAACAAACAAGACCGGCAAATGTTCCTTTGGCTTTACCACTATGGTTCCCAAAACGATACTCTCCACTCCATCCTGGCTAAATAAATGACCTCACTTCTGGGGAGAAAGAAAGCCCATTCTCACATTTTACCTTCCAGGTCAGTCCCATTGCGCCTTCTCTTGTAAAAATAGAACAGAAACACTGAAAATGGAATGAGAAAAAGCAGAGGGAGAACAACAGCCAGTCCACTTGGCAACACAGCATGGCGGAGGCGGGAGCTTGAAATGTCTGGAAAGAGAAATTGTTGTGAGTCTTGGCTATCAGGAGACAGGGCTAAGATTCTGTGCAGGTTTGTCTACATTCATGGCCATTGTCAAAATGGGATGCCCTTCAGAGAGTGCCAAAGCTCTTCAATTTACAGTCTGAATCAGAGAGTCAACCAGGGGCTCCTTAAAACACCCTGGAATGCTTAGCACTCCCTAGAAGGCTTTGGTCTTTCTCCCAGTAGGCTATTTGGGTGAAGATACACCCGGGCTAGTGTCAGCATGGAGGAGCCACATGCATGTGACAATTAGTCAAAGGTTAAGCCTTGAAGTTCTTCAGAGTGATTTCTGAGGCTTTCCAGAAGAGACGGACGGAGCTGGTTACCTGTACAGAGTTGCTGGGCAGTGACAGAGTTGGAGCTGTTGCTGACAGGGTTCTGGACGGTACATGTGTAATTCAGTTTTTGATCCTCAGGGGACTGGAAGATTTGAAGGACGTTGCTTCTCTCTCCCAAGGGACTCCAACTGTAAGTTACATTCCTTTCTTCTTTCTCCACAGAGCAGGTCAGTGTGACATTACAAGAATTGTTCACAAATGTTATTAAACTCTGTGTAATTTTTGGTTTTCCAAGCCGACCTGTGAGGAGAAAATATACTAACCTATAATGAACTGAAACCAACATCTATAACCTTCTGCGAATCAACTATTAACTTTTCAGGAATTTGTATGATAGATGTTAAACACAGCATTAAAAATTAAGTTATGACAACAAATAAATTATACTACTATTGTTTTAAAATTATTTTTGGTATTTTATTGTAGTCTATGTGCTGGCGGTGAGTTGCACACATTGCATCCATGCTCTGTAAGGACATACGGGCAAGCATATCCTTTCAACCCGGTAGCTCTCAAAATCAGCCACAGAAGGGTTTTAAAAAATGTTTTTCCTATAGTTATTTATTTTTATGTCATTCTCATTAAGCATCTAACAAAACCTTTTTTCTTTGCTTTTTGAGATTATGATGTAATTACACCATTCCTTCCTTTCCTTTCCTCCCTCCAAACCTTAATATATACCCCACCTTTTTCAAGTTCATGGCCTATTTTTTTCATTATTTGTTGATACACACACACACACACACACACCCCAATATACACATGCCTATTTTTTTTAACTTTTTCTTTTATTTGAATATAGATTCTTTTCTCATATGATATATTCTAAGGAAGAAAGGGAGGGGTGGTAGAGAGGAACTGGGAGGAGTAGAGGGAGAAGTTCTTAAACCACAAAAATTTGGAAATGTTGTAACTTTGGGTTTGATTTATTCTTTTTGTCATTGATGCACTACACTTGAGAAAGCAATGGACGAAAGATTACTAAAGCAGATGAAATTTAAAAGCATATCATGTTTGTAGCCATTACATTGTTAATATAAAACAAAATCTTATACTGATCTAATATCTGTAAAACATTTTTTTTTGCCTCAGTGAAGAAGTTGCTTATATTTAGGCGTATGGATAAATGCCTATAATCCTTGCACTTGGGAGTGTGAAGCAGAAGGTTATGTATAAATTTGAGGCCAGTGTGGGATACATACTAAAACCATTCAAAAACAAAACAACACAAAACAAAAAGACTAAATCTGAAAATTATGAGCATTGAAGGTGTGGAGGTTTGCATGAAAATGGCTCCCACTGGCTTATATGTTTAAAAGTTTAGTCACCAGGGAATGAAACTGTTTGAAATGATTAGAAGGATTAGGAGGTGTGGCCTTGTTGGAGTAGGTGTGGCCTTGTTGGAGTAGGTGTGGTCTTGCTGGAGTAGGTGTGTCTTTGTTGGAGTAGGTGTGACTGCTATTTCATTGGGGATTTAACTTTGCTTATCTGTTTAAATTTCTTATCTGATTTTGGTTTAATTTTGGTAAGTGGTATCCACCACAAAAACTATCCATTTAATTTAGATCTTTCAATTTAGTGAAACACTAAATTTAGGTTCTAAAAGTATATACTTATGATTTTCTGGATTTCCTAGGTGTCTGTTGTTGTGCTCCCTGTTTTCATTTGTGATTTTGTTAATTTGGATATTTTCAATCTGCCTTTTAGTTATTTTTGGGTAAGTGCTCATCTGTCTTGTTGGCTATTTTCAAAGAACCAACTGTTTGATTCATTGACTTTTTGTATCGTTCTCTTTGTTTTTATTTTGTTGATCTCAGCCCTGAATTTGATTGTTTCTTGCCATCTACTCCTCTTGCGTGTGATTACTTTTAGTTCTAAAACTTTCAGGTGTGCTATTAAATTGCTAGTATGAGATTTTTCCAGTTTTTTTCTTCTTTTTAATGTAGGCCCTTAGTGTTATGAGCTTGCTTCTTGTAACTGCTTTCATTGTGTCCCATAAGTTTGGGTCTGCTGTGTATTCTTTTTTTTTTTGCCATACCAAAGTGAGTTTATTGACATTCCTTGAAGATGTATGATGGAAGGAAAAGTGAGGCCTGAGTATCACGTGACATTTCTTTTGTAGATGTAAGCAAAATCAGCCCAGTAGTGTGGACGTCTGCTGTTAGTGACTAGAATAAAAACTTGTAAACAAAATTGTTACAAACATTTCCTCAGATAATGGAAGCTGCAGGAAGTAGACTAATGGAATGATATTTACTCTATGTACTACCTCTAGGCACCTTGTATCTATAAGAACAAAGGAACTACATGTCATTAACAGAAAAATAATACTTTCTCTTTTGGACCTTGTGATAAGTGGAATAGTTATCCTGCACATTTATGATACAGTACTGCTGTAGTTTCAATAACAAACACCAAAAAACGTAATAGTAATAATAATAATGACGACAACAACAACAACAATAATAATAAAGCACCACATTTTGTTATGTAAGGTCCTAACTACTTTCATTTGAAAGTGTTTCATCTTGCCTGGGAAAACATTTGTGGCAACTTAGAAAATTTCAGAACCCAAATTTGAGACATGTGGCTTGACACATGGACTGCCAATGAGACTGCATACTGTGAGACGTTTCATGGGAAACTCAGCTCGCTGGCTTGCCATAACATTCTTACTTCTGAATGACATAGCTTCATTATTAACATGAAAAAATTGAAATCTTTCGTGATCAAAGCTTGCCAAAATATCATTTAACGTTTCATTTTTTCATTAACTTTCCCAAAATATTTGTGCTATAATAGTGATAGTAGTAAAAACTTATCACAGTATCTCCAGCTCATGCGCACAGGATGTCACAGAGAATTCAGTAGTTCTAGAATAGTTCTGACTGTGAAGACTCAATTTCTATCAGGAAGATTCCCCTCTTCATGTTACTGAATATCGTCTCCCAATAAAGGATGTTATACTCATAAAACCAGATATAAAAATCTTGTTTTAGTGTGTGTTCATTTTCTTTGAATTCTAGAGTATCTTTAATTTCTGTCTTGACCCATTTCCCATTCAATAGAGAGTTGTTCAGTTTTCACAAGTTTGTAAGCTTTCTGTTGCTATTGTTAACCAGCTGTAGTCTGTGCTGGCCTGATAGACTGAATGGAGTTATTTCAATTTTCTTGTATCTATTGGGACTTTCTTTGTGTCTGAGTATGTGGTCAGTTTTGAAGAATGTTCCATGAGGTGCAGAGAAGAAGGTATATTCTTTTGTGTTTGGGTGAAATGTTCTGTAAATATCTTTTAGATCCCTTTGGTTTATAACATCAGTTAGCTCCAGCATTTCTCTGGTTAGTTTTTGTCTGGATGACCCGTCTATTAGTGAGAGTTAGGTATTGAGGTCTCCCACTATCAATGTGTGAGGGTCAATATGTGATTTAAGCTGTAGTAGTGTTTCTTTTACAAACATGGGTACCCTTGTGTTTGGACATAGATGTTACCAACTGCAGTGTCCTCTTGGTGGATTTTTCCTTTGATGAGTATGTAGTGTCCTTCCCTATCTCTTTTGATTAGTTTTAGTTTAAAGTCTATTTCTTTTTCAGATACTAAAATGGCTACACCAGCTTGTTTCTTAGGTCCATCTGCTTCGAATACCTTTTTCCAACCCTTTAATCTGAGGTAATGCTTATTTTTGATGTTGAGGCGTGTTTCTTGGATGTAGCAGAAGGATGGATCCTATTTTCACATTCATTCTGTTATTCTGTGCCTTTTTATTGGGTAATTGAGACCATCGATATTGAGAAATGTCAATGATTGTTGATTCCTGTCAGTTTTGTTGTTGCTGTTGGTAGTAGTGGTGTGTGTGCGTGTGCATGTGTGTGCATGTGTGTGTGCGTGCTTCCCTTTTGATTTTGCTGCTCTAAGATTATTTATTCCTTGTGTTTTTAATGGGTGTAGTTTACCTCCTTAGGTTGGAGTTTTCCTTCTAGCGTCTTCTGTAGGGCTGGATTTGTAGATAGATATTGCTTAAATTTGGCTTTAACATGGACTATCTTATTTTATCCATTTATGGTGATTAAAACTTTTGCTGGTTATAGTAGTCTGGGATGGCATCAATGATCTTTTAGAGTGTACACCACATCTATCTAGGACCTTCTGGCTTTTAGCATCTCAACTGAGAAGCTTGGTATGATTTTAACAGGTCTTCCTTTATGTTTTACTTTGGTCTTTTACCCTTAAGGCTTTTAATATTCTTTCTTTGTTCTGGACATTTAATGTTTTTAAAGTGCTGAAGAGACTTTTTTTTTCCTGGTCCAATCTCTTTGGTGTTCTGTAAGCTTCTTGTACTTTTATAGGCATGTCCTTCTTTAGGTCAGAAATCTTTCTTCTATGATTTTGTGGAAAATATTTTCTGGGCCTTTGAGCTGAGAGTCTTTTCCTTCCTGTATTCCTACCATTCTTAGGTTTGTTTTTTTCATAATGTCCAAAATTCCCTGTACTTTTTCCAATATAATATTTTCATTGATTATTTGGGAATTTCACATCATGCACCCCAATCACACTCACTTTCCAGTCCTTTCAGGTTCACCTCCCCTTGTGTCCCCCTAAAAAAAAGAGAGAAGGAGAGGGAAGAGGAGAATGAAGAGGAGGAGGAGGAGAAGCGAAGTCCAATTTGTGTTGCCCGTATATTCATTGAGACTTGGTCAAACTTCCAGTAGCTAGCCATCTAAAGAAAATTGAGTCCTCCTCCCCCCACCAGAAGCTGTCAGTTGTGGAGAGCTGCACTTCAGCAGCCTTATCACAATTTTTCGCACTCTCTTCAATGGTTCCCTATCTAGGCTGTTACATTTTTTGGAGGGTGGGGTGGGGGTAGGGGTTGTTGCAGAAGCCTTTTGTGTCCCTCTTTCTCAACTGTGAGCCCACAGCCATCAATACCACTGCAAAAGTAGTTTTCTTGTCCTTTCTCTGTCAGGAATGTTTTCAATGTAACATTTCCTTTGACGGGTGTATCCACTTTCCCTATTAGATCTTCAGTATTTTTCTCTTCCATTTTTCATATTTTGTTGGTGAAATTTGCCTCTGTAGTTCTTGTTCAAATTCCTAAATTTTTCATTTTCAGAATTCCCTAGTTTGGGTTTTCTCTATTGATCCTATTTCTATTTTCAGGTTTTGAACAATTTTATTCGTTTCTTTCTACTGTTTGTGTTTTCATGGATTTCTTTAAGAAATTCATTAATTTCCTCTTTGAGGACCGCTATCTTCTCCTCCAACCTTCCTTTTCCCAATTCATCCCACTATCCCAGCCCCCAACAGGAGTTCCAGAAAACACCAGCAGGCATTCCCCGCAAACACACCAGTTGAGCAGGCTAGGGAAACAGGTAAGCCAACTGAAGACCTTCACCAGTACTCTCTCTCCTCCAAACCCGATGTCCCTGTCTCATCGCCAGCTCTGCAGCAGAACACCTGCTGCAGCCCTTCCTTCTAACCTCCCATCCACCCACATCTCTGTGGAGCCCACAGACCTCCCCTCCTATCCAGCCCCCAGTCATAGCCCCAGTGCTATAGCAGACCCTCTGGGGTGACCCCTCTCCACTGTCTCCCCCGATTCCAAGGAGATGAAATAAGCAGGTGCTGGTTGAACAATCTCCCTTCCTCTTTCCTGTGAAAGATCCCTAGCCTATCCTATCCCAGGTGCTAACTGTCAGTTCCCAATACCCAGAAACACATTTTACCTGAAACCTTCAGTAGCCACAACTATCAGGTCCAAAGAAAATTCTCTACCAGACAACACATATCCATCACACTCTGAAAATTCAGAAAGGAAACAGAAGATAAGGAGCAAAACACCCATCCAGCAAAGACACATCCCCAGACCAGCACCTAGACTTATAATCATCCCTGTCCCAGATACCTAGACACCAGCATGAAAACACAGTCAGTAACAGGCAGGGCAGTCTGAATCCACTGCAGCCCAGCAACCCTACCACAGCAGGCCTTGACATTCCAACATAGCTGAAGCCCATGAAAAAGACCATATTTACCTATTTTCAGAGAGACTTTATGTGTGTGTGTGTGTGTGCGTGCGTGCATGCATGCTTGTGTGTGTGTGTGTGTGTGTGGTGGGTATTGGTGTAGCCATAGTGGTGAAAACCACAGTCTCATTTCACTTTCTCAGTAGGAACAGAGATGCTATCTGCACAAGCTGCTTGGTAGAGAAAACCAGAGTCAGGGCTGACGGTTCTCCACTCTCCTGAGCTGAGACAAGGCAGTTTTGGGATGCTACACTTAATTAACTGCCTTGATTGTGATATCCACACATATGATTAAATTCTATAGGACTACAAGGGATTCCATTCCCGAGTAAGTGCAGGTACAGCTGGAGCCTCCTAAGTAAGCTCTGCTACCACACTAACATAAATTTCCTGTTTCACTCTTGCACACTGAGCTGCAGTTCTGTAAGTATTAACACGGACAGGAAGAGAGTACTCAACCAGCATCTGCTTATTGCATCTCCTTGGAATCGGGGAGACAGTGGAGAGAGGTCACCCGAGAGGGTCTGCCGTAGCACAGGAGATGAGACTGAGGATTGGACCTAGAGGGACAGAACAGGGGAAGTGAAGGACACACAGCACCTCCTTTTGTGGTTCTTTGCACTTTCCCGTGCATTCTGCAATTATTTTGAAACAAGAAGCTTTTAAAAGACCACTTTGCAGATGGCATCCTACTTGATTGTCATAATAACTCTTGCAAATTAAATAATATGATTGTTGGTATTTTATAAGAAAGGAAAACGAAGATCCAAGGACAAATTCTGCTGGAAAAACAATATAGCTGAAGTCTGTGCTGTCTAGCACTAAAGTTAGACCCTTAGAAGTGCTGACATGCTTATACAGTTGTGAGTATGAAAAGAGTTATGGAACCATTCTCAGAAATATGGGTGTGCTTTAGTTCAGAAATCTCCAAAGCAAAAGTACAATTCATCCTTTGTCCTCCCATAACTTACGGTAAATATGAAGATGGTAGTGTTTTGTGGTGGTGGGGGTATTCTCTATATTGATGTCTGCTTTGTAAGTTCCTGCATCTTCCGTTCTCAGGCCTTTAATGATTAGGTCATAGTTATGTTCTATGACATCTATTCGTCCTTCATAATCCGCCTGGGTCACAGTAACTTCAGGTGGTGCTCCTTGGAGTCTTGGCTTGACAAAAGCAACGGATGATTTAAAAGTCCAGGCAATGTTCTTAACTTTCTGTGGCTCTTGAATATTTAAGGGGAAAGTAACCGACTCCCCAAGAATCCCATTCACCAGGAGCGAATCTGCATCTCTTCCTGCTGCTTCAGACCCTGAGGATATAAATAGAAAACAGTAACCATCAGATTGTTGATGTTCCTTCTCTGTCTTTAGTATCACTGAGGAACTTACTCAGACACTTGCTCATCCTGTGTCTTGACAATGTCTTCTTTCATTCTAGGTATGTTTTTCTTCTTCTTTTTTGTTTTGGTTTTTCAAGACTGTGGTGGGTGTGTGTGTGTGTGT
>LOEQ01003333.1:27772-44229 GCA_001685075.1 Bramus lutescens
TTTGTGTGTGTGTATGTGTGTATGTGAGTATGTATGTATGTATGTATGTATGTAGTCCTGGCTGTCCTTGAACTAGCTATGTAGCCTAGGCTGGCCTTGCTCTCAGAGAGATCCAGCAGTCTCTGCCTCCCAAGTGATGGGATTAAAGGTGTACAACACCACTGCCCAGCTTACTCTAGGTATGTCTAATATACTATGACGAGCAAAATTTAATTAAATATTTGCAATGTTGTCTGAAACAAAACTGTCCCTGAATGAATACATGTTTTCATTCATAAATGGATGAATGAAGAAATGAACTTAGCCTGTTTGGTAAGCTGCTTCCAGAGAGTCTATCCAACACAAGAGTGAATTTTAATACTTCACTCTGTTAAGTAGTTAAACAGGTATTGTGGGTCATATGCTCTATGTAGGTTGGGAAGATAGAAGTGAACAGAAAAGATACCCCAAAACCATCAACTTAGGGAATAATTTTGTCAGAACCTGGAAGAACTCTTTACCTTTATCTTCCAAGGATAAAAGAAAAAAAAAGTAACATATTTTTGAAGACCACAGTGAAAAACAAAAAGCAAACAAACAAAGCAGTGACCCACATACTCCAGGAACTGTCCCCAACTCTTCTACTACTGGGTAGAAGGATCAGAAAAGGGACACACTTGATATCTTGGATCTAATGAAGGTTTCTGCTCTTTTTCCCTTGAATGCCTTCTAGTCTTCAGAATTTATGCATCTATTATAAAGCAGTAGTAACATGTTTTAATACAGCAGCTCTGTTACTGTGGATTCTTTAATGATAAGTAGTGTTTGAGATTGGCAGGGAAGTATGTGATAATGAATATGTGATAACGTCTATGACATGGGAACTGACCAGTCACGAATCATGAACAACTAGCTGGGCTGTTTTGATGTGAACTAGTTATGTGCGGGCCCCAAAGGTCAATTCATGTTTCTCACATAAGTGGATTCAGGTTAACCCTAAAGCTGACAGAGGGTTTGCTATACAGAGGGTCTGTTGTGAACGCAAGTCACTAAAATTAAAGGATTTCTCAGCATGGTAGGGCTCTCACTATGGCCACTTTTGCCCTTCAGTTCAGTAGCTACTGCAGGAGCCCAGGGCTGCTAAGATGAACCTCTTTCCTTTTGGATCAGTGGAAGGTTTGCCCTAAGGAGGAAATACTGGTAACTTAGTTGGGATGGGCAAGCCAAGTCAACATGTTTCAGGGCACTGCAGCAAATAAGGGTGGGACAGGGGGAATGTAGGACACTTACCTACCAACATTTATTAAGTGCTAACTGCCCATCCATGCTGTTAGGAGCACAGGGATAATAGGATACTGCTATAGCCCAGAGGAACCCACAGAATATAAGAGGAAACATGATGCGTGCCAAATGGAACGGATGACAGGAAGAAAACATACAGAAGAGAACATAAAGTTAGGCTAATGCTGTCTGTAGCAGTCACACTTTGCAGAAATCCAAAACATCAAACATCAATTGTCACCAGGTAAATTATCCCACTGGGCTGGTAGGGTTCACAGAGGGCACCTGGAATATCTTAGCTTGTGTCTCAGGTGTAGCACGCCAGAGGCTAAGCTTAAAGTATTCTGAACTTGTTTCCTGGTGCTGTGTGACTTCCAAATGCTTAACACATTTCAAACAGAGAGCCCCAAATTTTCTCTTTACACTGGGTCCTGCAAATGCCATAGCCAATCCCTGTCTCAAATTGCTTACATGTTTCAAGGGTTTTTTGAATTGAGGTCCTATGGATGAGCTGTCGTTCTCCTCTTCTGGTTTAAGTTAGGCATGAGATGAACCAGATACGTGATATCTAATTCTGGCTATGTTCCATGTCAGAGCCCATGGATATGGATCTGTTCCACCTTGACCAAAGGTCAGAGAGTTCAGTTATATTTTTGCTCCTTCATGATAAGGAAGTTTGAACCAGGGTGTAGCTACCTACAGGATGCTTGGCATATGGTGTGGTCGCTGCATGTCCTACCTAAACAACAGAATGCTTAACTCAGGATATAGTTGCTTGATGTTTCAGGTATTGAAGAGGTAATTACTCTGTTTGTTTTTGTATCATGGTAAAGTAGTCTTTTGCCTTCTCCCCTCCCCCACTCCCTTTGGATTGGAATATATAAAGCATATGAAAAATAAACACAGGGAATTCGGTATTCGCTGGGTTGCCCTCCAGACTCTATTGTGGATCTTTGTATATTTCTTTTTATCTCTATTTTTTTCCATCTGACATTTCTGATCCAGACGCCCCTACCCTTGAATATATGAACCCATTGAAGCTGGACTCCAACAACTCTATCATTATCTTCTGGAAATGTGGAGGCCATTTGCTAGGGCTGAGAATTTCTTGGTGGTAAAGCAGTTGTGCCACCACAAGCGTCTGAATGTGGTGTCAGTGTTCAGCTATGCTCCACTCCCCACAGCAAAGTCATCCAGGAAATGATGGTGGGCTATCAAAGAGCAATCAAGCAGGAAGGGTGATGCGTAGGTGATGTTGCAGGGGAAATACTGCAGCTTTTTGCACTGCTGATATGGTTGCAAGAACCTTGAGCTTGCTGAGAAAAAGCAAAGAGTTTGAATAGGTGTGAAATGAATTTTCTGCTGCTTTCAAAGGCACACAACTGCTCTGGGAGAGGTAGCTTTGAGACGATAGCATATTGCTGAAAAACACACGAGACAGGCTCCAGACTGGGCATCTCCCTTCAAACTGAGCAAACTCAATAAAGTTACAAAACCTTTTGTAGTCTATAACAGTGTAACATTGGTCCTCATCTCCTCAGTGAGCAGCAAACGGGGTAACGTGAGCAGAAGCGCTTTGTTAACTGCCAGCGTGAAACTAATGTGAATTATTCCTGGTGTTGTTCTTGACCAATTGGTATGTGCATTTTAAAGATTGCATGACCCTTCCCTGTGACAACTCACTGATACTGAGGCCATATTGGACTCCCCCACTTTAAAGCAGATTTATGGGTTAATTCAAGTCAAGCCCAACTGAATGCTTTTAAGTGCTCTACTTGGTGGATCTCAATCTGCCCTTAAAATGCTTCAGTTTTGAAAGAAAGAATCTTTCTGCCAATCAACCCCAATATTTATTTTTCTACATGCTGCAGAGACTCGAATATTATGTTATTACCAGAAGGAATCTCAGCAAAATCCAATTTTGGAGAGCACTCGTGGCACAAAAATGTCTTGAAAGGGGGCTGAGATTTGCATGTCATATGTGAGGTCCCAAGTTTGAGCCTCAGGGGAATTAGTACCAAGTCAGGGTAATAACACATATGCATATGACTTTCCTTTGCAGTATGAAGTAGGCAATGTCAGGTGAATGAATGACACCCATCAATGGTAATTTCAGTCAAATTTCAAAAAGAAAGAATACTTTGAACTATGGCTGTTAGAAAAACATATTGGGAAGAGCAGAATTCTCTAGGTAGTGGAAAGAAGAGGAGTCTCAGGTCTTTGGGTTCTAAATTCAAGTTCACAAGTTTTGATGCTAATTGAGTCTACATTTTCATGATGGGGGAGGGAAGGAGAGAGAGAGTACTGGAAACAAATTAGGTTGGGATATGGGAAAATCTTTAATTTGAGTTTATTTGCTAGGTAGAGAGATCTAATAAAGTTTTTGAGTATTAAGATTAAAATAAAGTGTTGGGGGTAATTTAAAATAGTAATGATGTATATAAAGAATGAGAAGCTTTGGTAATAGAGGAAACAGATATGCTATAAAGAAACCAGAGAGAACTTTAAGAGGCTAATGTAGCCATCTGGGCATGAACCGAGGGAGTTATAATAGGAATGGAAAGGAAGGGCTGAGTTTGAGAGATAGTGCAAGGAAGGGCAATGACGAAATAGGCACCTCGTACAATTCATTTGTTTTGCTGTTTGTTTGTAGCTTCTGGTTTGTGTCAGTGAAAAACTAAACGTAGAAAACAGATATGCAGGAAGGATGTCGAATGGAAAAGACAAGGTGAGTGTTAGAACTGTTGACTCTGAGATGAGATTGGACCACCTAAGTAAGCAGTTGGAAGGAAGGATGATAGGAGAAAGTATGGTCTAGAGGTATTGTTGGATGGAAGAGAGTGGCAACAGAACCTGCTTGCTGTGGGATAGTTGCACACCGTGTATAGATATATTTCTATGATTGATATAGTAAAGTGGTGAACAGCTAATAGCTAGGCAGGAGGTATAGGTGAGATTTTTGGGGAGAAAAAGGAAGAGGAAGAGGATCTAGGCATGTAGGAGATGCCAGGAGACACAAAGAGAAAACAGGAAGGGCAAGCTGGAATACAGGTAACACTATGTGATAGAACATAGATTAAAATAAATGGATTAATTTAAGTTATAAAAGCTACTTAGGAACAAGTCTAAGCTATAGGCCAAACTTGCATAATTAATAAAAAGTCTCTGTGTCATTATTTGAGAGATGGCTGGCAGGATAGAAAAAGACTCATTAAACCTGCTGTTTTCCAATATTTGTTCTCTCCTTCATCACAGTGACAGAACCCCTGATGGTTAAAAAGGCGGATGACCACAAGAATAGACTACATTATCCTGCTTTCTGCTAGTGAAGTGTCATTATGCCACCGAGTTCAGGCCAACCAAATATAAAATATAAGTAAAGTTATTATATATGCCTCCAATGTCTTTTAGGAGAAGAAAAGATGCTCTCTCCATCTCTTTTTCTTTATACTTTATTTTGCCATGGTAGCTGGACCCCTGAGAAATGTCAGGAATCAATGAGAAACCAAGTATTGAGGTCAGTGATAAAGAAAGATAAAAGTCAGGAACTGTAAGGCTTAGATCTGGAGCTGAATTTGTGAGAAGTGTCCACAGTAATAGAAGAATTATCAAAAACAACAACAAAGCAAACAAGTAGATCCAATGGCTACTTATCAACAGAGAACCTACTATAGCCTCAAGATGATCAAAAAGGGATTGTCTGTGATACAATGGTTCCGAGTGTTCAAGCAGGACAGAAGCTGAAAACATCCTTTAAATTTTATGTCTTTAAAGGTGTGGCAGTTTGAAAGAAAACGCTCCCCAAAGGGAGTGGCACTATTCGGAAGTGTGGCTTTGTTGGAGGAAGTGTGTCACTGTAGGGGTGGGCCTTGAGATTTCCTATGTTTGAAATACCACCCAGTGAGTCAGTCGACTTCCTGTGCCTGCAAGATGTAGCACTCTCAGCTTCAGCACCACTCTGCCTCCACTTTGCCATGCTCCGCACTGTGATGATAATGGACTGAACCTCTGAAACTGTATGAGCTACTCCAATTAAACCTTTTATTTATATGAGTGGCCATGATCATGATGTCTCTTCACACAGCAATAAAAACCCTAAGACAGAAGTGTATTGATGCTCTTTGAGAATGGAAAGCATGTGAGACAATCCAATGGGAAGCCAGGTTATCCTGCTGGGGGAGGTAGAAGGGATGTGGCTTTGAGCTGGGTGGGTTTGTATTCATTTGGTGACCCCTTTCATTAAGTAGACTACAGGATGGACTGGAATAATGTATCACAGCACACAGAAGGTGCTTACAGCATAGTAAACATTTAGTGTCGAAAAATATAAAGTCAAAGATAATCATTCTGATGGCATCACCTCTTCAGTCATGAGGAAGGTGAGACCAGCTGCTAAGAAGGAGATCAGGGTCAAACTGGCTAGGAAATCTGACAACAATGGGTATGTGTTTTAAATTCAGATATATTTGTACCTATCAGTATAATTTTGAAAAAAATTATTGAATCCCTTATCTTCTCATTTCTAGATGTGGGTAACTATTTGATAATGTATGAAATAGCACTTAGCACAATGTGTGGGTGGTACATATATATGGTATATATTTGTGTGGTCTTATAAGCCGGCAAGAGGTTGATGAAGCAGATCAAATGGTTGTGGAAACCTTGGGATCCAAGTCAAGAGGTGTTCCACAGCTACATCATAGCTGGCCGGTCTCATTTTCAAACTCCTATAGAACTGACCGACCACAAATGGGAGGAGTGAGAGGCAGACTATGCTTCCAAAGAAGAGACAAGGGCTAGGAGAGGCTACATTGCTGAGGTTTGAATGATGTGTGTTCAGATTCCATTGTGACAGAAGCTGCAACATGAATCAAAGGAGGACAGTTCGTAGGTTTTAGTTCATAGCTACTTAGCTCCACTGCTATAAGCTGAGGCAAGGTGGAATATCACGGCAAGGAGCATGTGCTAGAGGCTAGCTTTCCTCCTCATGGCACCCAGTAATCAGAGAAGGAACAGATGAATCGGGAAACAAGGTCTCCCTTTCTAGGGGATAACTTCCAGTAATCAATGTCTCTTCATTAGACCCCACCTTCTAGTTTCTCTCACTTCCCGATACCATCATCAGGTTTTGAATATATCAAAGGATTGACCCATTGGTGAAGTTAGAACCCTTATAATAGGATCACTTCTCCAAACCCAGCAGATTAAAACTAAGCCTTTAACATATGGGGTTTTGAGGCTGGAGGAGGGGCAGATATTTCATATTCATACTACACTACGTGGTAAAAGTCTGTGGTGATCCTTTAGATAGCTCTGAGGAGGAGGGAATCTAGAGTAGAGATCATGGACGACACCAGCATGGATGGAGCACTGTGGGCAGACCCTCTGTGAAAGGTAGCCTGCCTCTCTCTCTTTAGGCTGGAGTACTTCTCCCGGAGGGACAGATTAGGTCACGGATTAGCCAGTGACCTGTGTTTAACTGGATGATGTCTTCTGTGCCTATGGGTGGACTTTACAAACACACATTCCATGAATAAGTAGCTACCCAAAGCTACCACTGGAAGGAGACAACAGGAATGGTGGGAAAAGACATTTGAAAAAGAATAAAGAAACAGAAAAAGAGTCAGAAAACCATCTGGGGTTGAGAACTTGATGAGCTAGACTGTCTTGAACTGGACAGAGGGAAATTCGTTGTGGTGCTTCTTAGGTTCTATGAAGAGCAGACACCATGTCCTCTGGGCTTGTGAAACCACTTAGTCTCCTTTCACGGACTTCACCATCATCTAGATCCTGCCAGATCAGACCTCAGTCATTCACCTGCCATCCTTTCTCTCTCTCTGACCACCGCCTTACAGGCCAGGAGTGCTTCACCTCGGCGCATGTGTCTGCTCCGTTCCCTTTCACGCCAGACCCTCCCGCACGCCTCTGTTTTATGTAGGTCTTGCTTCTAACATCCTCCTATCAGAGAGAGCTTTCCTGACTGTCACCACTCCAAAAGCATTGGGACCTGGAGAATGGAGCCTAAAAATGAGGCAGGCTAAAGTCTCATACAATAGCCAACTTTAGAGCCTCAGATAATTTTTTAGTCTTTAAGCAAGGTCATCCTGTAGGCAAAGTTCATAAGGTTCAAGCTGTATACAATCACAAGGACAAGCTGTGCTTGGCTGAGTAACCACAGTAAGTGCAATGGTCTTTTGAACCAAATCCACTCCTGTTTGCTGCACGTAGAAGAGGCACAAGAGTATTTTCCAAGAACAATTCTGTGGTTTGGAGGACAACAGTCACAAGACTCTTGTTCTGTTTCCTTGGAGATTTCTCACAAGCACTAATAAATCCGCTCACACAGCTTCACTGGTGGACTGTGTTCCGACACCCGAGCACCAATGCTAAAGCTGCCCACTCTTTGTGTTTTCTTTTTGTGCTGGACAAACTACTTAAAGTCTCAAATATGTGTATTAATTTATCATCACCCCCATTTCCCTGAACACAACCTACTTGAATGAAAAGTCTTTCTTTTCATCACTAATGTTTCTCCTATAATCAGTGGATGGTTTTTAAAAGTATTTCTTGGGAGTGGGAGGTGGATAATAAACACAAATACATTTTCTTGCTGTGAGTTCAATCACTCTCTCTATTTAGCAATAGAAATATGAAATAAAACAAATAAACAACAAGAGAGAAAATCCAACAGCAAAACTATAAATGAGGGCCAAAGAGAACTTTTCACTGGTCTCTGGGTCTTGGTCAGAGTTCAAACTGATTAATGAGACAGGACAGTCAGCAAATTGTAGCTTCCTTCTACTGGAATATCTGCTCTGTTTGAAAAGAAAATCCACAGGAATCTATAGAATGGGGACCCACAACATAGCAACAGTGCCCCAAACTGTAGATCAAGAAACATGATCCATGCAAAACTCTATTGCTTGTTACACTCAGTCCGTTATGATCCACAAGGAAGGAGAGAAACAACACTTATGGGTTCTAAAGACTTTAATAATAAGTCACCACCTAAGCGGGTCACTGATCAATCAGGGGTTCAGAACAGAGACTCGGGAGCCTGGTTGTTCCTGGCAGCCCTGAACAGGGCCAGAAGCAAGGTTTATAAGAACAAAATTCACAAACATTTGTTGCCAAGTTACAGTCATAATTTTCACAATCAGATGAAAGATTAGGGGCTTTCCTTGTGTGTTCCATCACTGTCAAGTGACACAAAATGGGAGTTTTTCAGTCTAACCAATCAGATTCATTTTTTTTTGTTGTTGTTGTTGTTAGGAACAGCCATAATGTTTTGAGAGAACTAAGGGACATAGCAGACTATTCTGTTGTCTAAGGAGGAGGTTGGTCAGCCATTGGGAAGTTCACAGCTCTCCTAGGGCTTGCCTAGCCTACATGTTACCCTACATTGCTGACAAGCTAGACATCTAAGAATGTACAGAACCAGCTAAGCCTCAGGATCCTAGCTGGTAAATTAAACTAAGAAGAGCTGTCACTTTGAGTTACTTTGAGGGTTAGATGATCTAGTGACAGGTCTCTCCAGTTTCTGTACTAATGGAGAAGGATTTAGAGACCCCCAGGAAATCTTGCCTTGAGGTGTATCCTTGGCCTGCCCCTTTGTAAGTCACTGTTGACCTGCCTTTAAGACTGAGACTACCCGGCTGTGACTGGTGTTACAGGATATTAGCCATCAGTCCTTCATGCCTCAGTTTCCTCAGCTTTCCAGTGACACTGGAAATAACACTGACCTCATAAAATTGTCGTGAGATGCTTTGCTGATGCTCATGGGAGGCCTGCCCCTTTCTGAGCAAATACGGAGGAAGGAGGAGTGAATTGAAGGGGAATGGGAGGAGAGGAAGGAGAGGGAGGAGATGAGAGGGGAAGCTGCAGTGGGGATGTAAGAGAAATAAATTAATAAAAAAGTGTTATGAGAGCTAAATAAGCCAATATCTGTGGGCTGATATATCCTGACCACTGCATTGTTTCTTAAATACAAAACAAATAAGAGGCTGGAGGGATGACTCAGCCTGTCAAGCAATTGCTTTGTAAGCATGAGGACCTGAATTCAGATCTCCAGCACACATCTGTAACTCTAGCACCATGGGGATGGGGGGTGGAGTGAGGAAGAGACGGGCAGATTCCTGGAAACTCATTGGCCATCCAACTTTGCTGAATCAGTGAACTCCAGATTCAATTAGAGAACTTGTCTTAAAAAATAAGGGGGAGAGTATTCAAAAAAGACATTGTATGTTGACCTCTGACCTCCACATGCAGGTGCACACATATGCACCTGTGTGTACGTGGGCATATACCACACACACACACACACACACACACAGCACACACTCATTCATAAACATCTCTCAAACAAATAACATTGTTGAAGGGACTAAATACTTTATACTACTCTAAAGGAAAGGAAAAGGTTGGGACATCGGGGTGAGGCAGAGGGTAGGTAAGAGAGGAACTGGGGGCGGTTGAATTATTGCCTAACAATCACTCCTACCCTTTGTTTCCTAATGGCCCTTTAAATAAACATTTCTTGTTCTTGTTTGGGGGTGGGGCAGGAATTAATTATCCTTTTTTGATCTCCATCCCAGAGTTAGCAGTGTGGCTAGACGGTCCCTCTATATTTGAGACCTGGGAGGACGAACAGACATAGCTTAAGGATACAACACTCAAATAAGAGTTAGTTATATTAGCCAAAATAAGTCAAGAGATGTTGAGAGCAATGGGGAAGGAAAGGGCTGGCCGACAGAAATCCTATGTCACTCTCCCCATAATTATAGAAATTCTTAGGTCACAGTTGTGTTTTTAAAAAGCAACCTACAACCTTCTACAGCAGTATACCATTTTTCTAGACATTTTTATTTTATGTCATCTTTATGAAGACTTAGGTTATTCTGAATCAATACTGTAAAACTCAAAATAAAACACAAAATCTCAAACAGAGGTGGGGAAATGGTCATCCATTGCTTTACTAATGATGCTCCTCTTAGCAAACACTTAAACTTTGATTAAAACAAAATCCCTCACTTTTTGACTTCTAAGTATCTGTGTATCAACATTTTCATCTGAAAATGGGCTTATTAATAAGTACAATCCATCTTATGGAGTATCATGCAATTGAACAAAGTAATATTTTAGAGAACTTAGAATTCTGTCGGGCATATAGCGATTGTTTCATACATGGTTAATCTTTGCTTTTATTGATGGGAGATAGGAGAAAAATCAAAGGGGAAAGGTTGAGTGGATAGATGCAAAAATGGGAGGAGGATGGAAAATAATCAAACCAACATAGGAAAGACTTAATAGAGAGAATGAACAAGGAGCGAGTGGCGGACTATTCTGTCTTCTGTCCCTGGAGGCTGAGTGGCTCTAGGACACATGGGTAATCAGTCACAGAGTTTACAAAACCACGAGAAGTTGAATCAGAGCACAAGACTGTAATTCGTGCTTTGGAGAAGACTTTTCCAGCACAAAGTAGTCATGAACTCACTGTCTCCACCTCCCTTATCCTGTGAAGTCAGAGAAGAATGCAGATTGCTACATGTAGTTCTCCTTCGCTTCTTGGCTGTTTCACTGCTCCAGTTGCTGGGGGAGGGGCAGAAAAGCCGTGTTGGTCTCCATGCCCAGCACTGAATAGAAGGGACCACTCACTCCACCAAGGGTAGCAGCAGCAGGAGGAATCTAGAGCATATTGTATCCTTCGGAAGTATCTGTGAAATAACTCTAGGTACCCTTAGGGTGATCCATATGCTTGACTTCTTTGAAAACAAGGCCTCACTCCCTGTTTTGAGCATGCCTGAGAAAATGAATATATCATCCCTGGTTTCCTTTTTAATATCCCAATAGCCTGTACTTAAGCTCAAACTGCTACTGTTTTGCTGTTTAGCTTCCTTAGACCATCCCACAAACAACTAAGTCCTGCCCAGAATCTCTGTACAACAGAACCAGAACCCTTCTTAATAAAGCATGAAACACAAATGTGAAATACAGCACCAGAACCAGCTAACATATACATGTTTTTGAGACAGGATCTCACTATGTATAGAGAACTGACCTGGAACTCACTATGTAGACCAGAATGGTCTGGAACTCCCCTGCCTCTGTCTCCCAAATGCCAAGATTAAAGATGTACACCACCACACTTGGCTATTATTTTCAAGTACTTACTACATTCAGACAATCACACACACACACACACACACACACACACACACACACACACACACANNNNACACACACACACACACACACACACACACACACACACCATCACCACCAAAATAGCCGGAATCAACAATCATTTGTCATTGACATCTCTCAATATCAGTGATCTCAACTCCCCAATAAAAAGACACAGACTAACAGAATGGTTGTGAAAACAGGATCCCTCCTTCTGTTGCACCCCCCCAAGAAAACACACCTCAACATCAGAGTATCTCAGAGTAAAGGAATGGAAAGAGATATTCAAAGCAGATGGACCTAAGAAACAAGCTGGTGTAGCCATTTTGGTATCTGAAAAAATAGACTTCAAACTAAAACAAATCAAAAGAGAAGGGAAGGACACCAAGAGGACATTGCAATTGTTAACATCTATGCCCAAACATAAGGGTACCCAGGTTTGTAAAAGAAACACTACTACAGCTTAAATCACATATTGATCCTCCCCTCAATACCCCATTCTCACCAATGGACAGGTCAACCAGACAAAGAACTAATCAGAGAAATGCTAGCACGAACAGACTTTATAAACTAAATGTACTTAACAGATATTTCCAAAACATTTCACCTAAACACAAAAGATTATGCCTTCTTCTCTGCACCTCATGAAACCTTCTCCAAAACTGACCACATACTCAGATAAAATAACTTCCTGCATCCTATCAGATCACACATTAAAGTCAGCTATCAAAAACAACAGCAAAAACAGAACGCTTACAAACTCATGGAAACTGAACAACTCTCTACTGAGTGAAAAACAGACCAAGACAGAAATTAAGAAAGACTTTCCAGATTTCAGTGAAAGTGCCTGCACAACGTACCCAAACTTATGGGACACCATGGGAGTGGCGGCTCTAAGACGGAAGTTCATAGCACTAAGTGTCTACATTAAAAAACAAACACCTGGAGAGATCTCACAGTGGCAACTTAATAGCACACCTGAAAGTGTTAGAACAAAAAGAAGTAATCACAGGCAAGAGGAGTAGACACAAGAAATAATTAAACTCAGGGCAGAAATCAATAAAATAGAAACAAAACACCAAAAAAAAATTCAATGAAACAAAGAGTTAGTTCTTTAACAGAAATCAGCAAGATAGGCAAGCATTTATTCAATCTAAAAGGCAGAGCTAGAATATCCAAATTAACAAAATTAGAAATAAAAAGGGGGACCATAATAACAGACACCTAGTAAATTCAGAGATTCAAAAGTAAATTCTTAAAAAAAACTTGTACTTCACGAAATTAGAAAATTTAAAAGAAACTGGTAATTTTCTCAATAAGTACCACTTACCAAAGTTAAATCAAGATCAGATAAGCAATTTAAACAGATCTATAAACCCCAGTGAAATAGAAGCAGTCATTAAAAGTCTCCCAACCAAAGAAATCCCCAGGCTAGAAATATACCATATTTTCAAAAAAGAGTTAACACCAAAACTTCTTAAGTTATTTCACAAAATAGAAATGGAAAAAAAATTCCTAATTCATTTTATGAGGCTGCAGTTACCCTGATACCCAAACCACACAATGATCCTAAAAAGAAAGAAAATTACAGAGCAATTCCTTTTATGAGCATAGACACAAAAATACTTAATAAAATACTTGCGAACTGAACCCAAGAACACATCATGATCAAGTAGACTTCGTTCTAGAAATGTAGGGATGATTCAGTATACAAAACCAATAAATGTAATCCACCACATAAACAAACTGAAAGAAAAAAAAAGGACACTATCATCTCATTACATGCAGAATAGGCCTTTGGCAAAATACAACACCCCTTCATGATAAGGGTCCTGGAGAGTAGAGATATAAAGGACATATCTAAACATAATAAAAGCAGCTTACAGCAAGCCTGTAGGCAACATAAAATTAAATGGAGAGATACTGACAGCAATTCCACTAAAATCAGGAACAAGACAAGTTTATCCACTTTCTCCATAACTATTCAATATTATTAGTGCTTGAAGTCTTAGCCAGAGCAATAAGACAATGGAAGGAGATCAAGGGTATACAAATAGGAAAGGAAGAAATAAAAGTATCTTTATTTGCAGATGATATGATAGTATACATAATAGACCCTAGAAATTTTACTGGGGAACTCCTACAGCTGATAAACATTTTCAACAAAGTAGCTGGATACAAAATTAACTCACAAAAATCAGTAGCCCTCCTATAAAAATCAGGGAAACAACACCTTTCACTATAGCCTTAAATAATAGAAAATATCTTTTTGGGTTAACTCTACCAAGCAAGTGAAAGACTCACATGATAAAAACTGTAAGATATTGAAGAAAAAATAGACGAAGATATCAGAAGATAGAAAGATCTCCCATGCTCATGGATCAGTAGGATTAACATAGTAAAATGACCATCCTACAAAAACAATCTACAGATTCAATGCAATCCCAATCAAAATTTCAGTGCAAATCTTCACAGATCTTGAAAGGACAATTCTTAACTTCATATAAAAAAAAACAGGATAATTAAAACATTCCTGAAAAATAAAAGAACTTTGGGAGGTCTCACCATTCCTGATCTCAAGTAATACTACAAAGCAATAGTAATAAAAACATCATTGTGTTGGCAAAAAACCCTACTTTGATTAATGGAATTGAATTGAAGATCCATACATGAATTCACAGACCCATGGACTATGATTTTTGATAAAGAAGCAAAGAAGCCAAAATTATACAATGAAAAAAGAAAGCCTCTTCAACAAATGGTGCTGGTCTAACTGGATGTGTGTATGTAGAAGAATGCAAATAGATCCATACTTATCATCCTGCCCAAAACTCAAGTCCAAGTGGCTCAAAGACCTCAATATAAAAATCAGATACAATGAACTGATTGAAGAGAAAGTGAGGGATAGTCTTGTACTCACTGGCACAGGAGAAGACTTCTTGAACAGAACATAGATAATGTAGGCAATAAGACCAACAATGAAGAAACGGGGCTTCGTGAAATTGAAAAGGTTTTGTAAGGCAAAGGACATCGCCATTCAGACAAAGCAGCAGTCTACAGAATGGGAAAAGATTTTTAGCAACTCACCGTCTGATAGAGAATTAATATCTAAAATATATAAAGAAACTAGGTATCAAAAAACCAACTAATCCAGTTTAAAAAATGGGGTACAGACCTAAACAGAGAATTCTCTTTAGAGGAAACTCAAATGGCTGAGACACACTTAAAAGAATTGTTCAAAATTCTTAGCCATCAGGGCAATGCAAAACTATGTTGAGATTCCATCTTACACCTGTAAGACTGGCTAAGATCAAAACACAAGTGACAGCTCATGCTGGTGAGGATATGGAATAAGGGAAACACTCATCTATTGCTGTGGAAGTGCAAACCTGTACAGTCATTATGGAAATTGATATGGCAGTTCCTTAGAAAGTTGGGAATCTATCTACCTCAAGATCCAATTATACCTCTCTTGGTCATATACCCAAAACATGCTTCATATTACTACAGGGACACTTGCTCAACCTTGTTTATTGCTGCTCTGTTCATGAGAGCCAAAAACTAAAAGCTACCTATATGTCCCATAATAGAAGAATGAGTAAAGAAAGTTTCACAATGGAGTGTTCCTCAGCTTTTAAAAAAATTGGCATCATGCACTTTGTAGGCAAATGGATGGAACTAGAAAAAAAATCTTTCTGAGTGAGGTAACCCAGACCCAGGAAGATAAATATAACACATTCACTTATATATGAATTCACTTATATGTAAATGATTACCAACCTACAATCTATAGACCCAGAGAAGTTAGGTATAGAGGAAGGTAAAAGAGGGATTACACGAATCTCTCTGGAAGGGGAAAATAGAATAGATTTTATGCGTGGACTGGGGGAGGGTTGGGACAGAAACAGGAGAGGAGGATCAGGTGGAAGGGGGGACGGGAGACAGGGTTAGGGGAGTGGATGCGGGAGAGACAGCTGGAATTGAGGGGCATTTGAGGGAGTATATAGAAACCTACTGCAGTGGAAACTTTCTAAAATATATCAAGGTGATCCTAATGAAGTCTCCAAATTAGTGGGGCAACAGAGTCCCAATTGGCTATCTCTTGTCACTGAATGAGGCTTCCAGTACCAGGACTGGGTTTCATTTAGTTGAGTTATTGGGCAAGGGGGTGTCTCATGGAAATCCTCAAATGACCCAGGCTGTTGCTAAGACAAGGGGTTGTTCTCCACAAAGTGATAGTGATGACCCGTTTTATAGGATAACATCAACACAACTCATTGAACATGGAGAAGTCCAGCTGGTGTCTACATGGAGTCTATATCCCTGAATTCTAGTGTCTCTGGTATGGGAATGTACTCTGCAGGCTACCAAAAGAGAAAGTAAACACCAGCACAGCCACAAAACCTTTGACCTACAACCTGTCTTGCATGAACAATACGCTAGGGCAATGGTGCCCCAGAACTTATGGGAATAACCAACCAATGTCTGAGTTCACTAAAGCACACTCCATGAGATAGAACCCATACTGGACATTGCTTGTATGACCCAGAGACTAGATAGCCCAGAGACCTAGGGTAAAACCAAACACTACTTGTTCTTTTTTTGGAAAAAAAAAACAGTAATAAAATGGCCCCTAATGATATTCTGCTACACTCATAGATCAATGCCTTGTTCAGTAATCATCAGAGAAGCTTCCTCCTGTGCAGATGGGAACAGATGCAGAGACCCACAGCCAGACATGATGTGGAGAGAGAATCCTTGGAACAGCTCTAACAGGGATATTTCTATCAAATCCCTCTCCTCAGAGCTCAGGGATCCCCACAGAAGAGGAGGCAGAAAGAGTGTAAGAGCCAGAGGTCATATAGGACACCAGGAGAGCAAGGCAACTCAGTAAGGCTCATTTGAACTCACAGAGACTGAAAACTCACAGAGACTGAAGCAGCAAGCATGGACCTCCATGGGGCTGTGCCAGGTCCTCTGTGCATATGCTATAGCTGAAAGCTTAGTCTTTTTTT
>LOEQ01003333.1:55678-82105 GCA_001685075.1 Bramus lutescens
CACCAGCAGCAGCAGCAGCATCACCACCAAAATAACAGGAATTAACAATCATGGTCATTACTACCTCTCAATATCATGGACTCAGTTTCCCAATTAAAAGACACAGGCTAACTAGAAGAATGGATTTGAAAACAAAATTTATTCTTCTGCTGCACACAATAAGAAGCACACCTCAAGATCAAAGATATACATTACTACAGAGTAAAGGATTGGAAAAAGGTTTTCCCAGAAAATGGACCTAAGCAAGCTAGTGTAGTGATTTTAATATATAACAAAATAGAATTAAATTAATCCAAAGAGATGGAGTAGTACATTTTATATTCATCAAAAGAAAAATCTGTCAAGATGATGTTTCAATTCTTTTCAATTCAACATCCATGTCTCAAATTCAAGGATACCCACATTTGTCAAGGAAACATTACTAAAGCTTAAATCACACATCAAACATCACACATTAGTAGGGGGAAGACTTCAGTGGTGAGACTCTGCTCTCACCAAGGTCAGGTCTTCCAAACAAAAAATAAACAGAGAAATAATGGAGTAACAGACATTATGAATCAAATGGACCTAACAGATATCCATAGCACATTTCACTCCCAAACAAAAGCATATCTTCTCAGCACCTCATGGAACATTATCCAAAACTAACCACATGGGTCACAAAGCAAGTCTCAGTAGGTACAAGAAAACCGAAACAACTCCCTGTGTCCTCTCAGATCACCAAGAATTAAAACTGGATTTCAACAATAGAAATAACAGAAGGCCCATGAACTTAGGGAAACTGAACAACTCCCTACTGAATGACTACTGGGTCAATGCATAAGTAAGAAAGAAATTAAAAACTTCCTAGAATTCAATGAAAGTGAATGCAGAACATATTCAAGCTTATGGGACACAATGAAAGTGTTACTAAGAGGAAAGTTCATAACACTAAGTGCCTTCATAAAGAAGTTAGAGAGATTGCAAACTAGCAACTTAACAGCACACTTGAAAACCCTAAAACAGAAAGAAGAAAACATATACAAGAGGAGTAGACTGGAGGAAATAATCAAATTGTGGACTGAAATCAATAAAATTAAAACAAAGAGAACAATGCAAAGAATCAATGAAACAAAGAGTTGGTTTTTTAAGAAAATTAACAAGATAGGCAAAGCCTTATGCAAACTAAAAAAAAACACACACACACAGAGAATATCCAGATTAACAAAACAAACACGAAAAGGGGAACAAAACAATAGACACTGAAAAAATCTAAAGAACCGTTAGGTCATACTTCAAAATCTGTACTCCAATAAATTGAAAAATTTAAAATAAATGGTGCTGTGGGAACTCCTTCAGCCAATAGCCTTTAACATACTGGCCCACTTAGGCATGGTCTCATGTACTAAAAATGCAGACACAAAGCTCTTGACTGCTGGATTTGGTTTCATTTCCCAGATCACGCAGAGGACTGTGGATGGCTACTCTTTCTGTGAGTTCACCCCTAGATAAATAAACTTTTGTTATACTCCATTCAGGCTAGTGTGGAACTCTTTTTCTATTCCAACAAAATGGTGCACCAATGAGGGGCAACTACATCCACATAAAACCTGAGAGAGATTGGGAAAGAAATCTAGACACAAAAGAACAGAGTTAAGTGCAGTTTCTTGGCAGTTGTATCTTTTTTTTATTTTTTGGATGGGCTCTGTTTGCTGGCAGTGAACAGGGGCATGGCTCCTTTGAGAGAGGTCTTTCTGACTCAGCATTGGCAGTGACTTCTTTAGGGAAGGGTTTCCTGGTTAGTGCTGGTTCTGTTATGGAGCACTTAAATGGGGTCTGTGGGCAGCTTGTTACAAATTGCTTAATGGCTACATTGACTAGCTGCTCCCCTGGAGCTGAGGCAGTGAGCATGACTCACAGAACTGGGGATGAGCATACCTTAACCATGTTGGACTGGGCTGGTTCAAAGGGCAAAGCAGCCTTAGTCCTAGCCACATCCACTTAGTAATTTAAAAAAGGTACTCCTAGTCATAAAATGATTACAGATATGCAATAAAAACAGATTCAGATGAGAAAGACCTCTGAATGGGTCACAGCATTGGATAAATGTATGTAAGCTTTAGAAGAGAGAAGAAAAAGAATATAGACAATTATAAAAAGAAGAAAATGTTTTTAAAATAAAATGAAGTCTTTAAAGAGATAGTAAAAGTAATATAAAAGAGTACAGTCATAGATTAAAGGAGTAAAAACATAAGCTACATAAAGATGGAAAATACACAGTCAAGATTATATATATTATTGCATTTTCTCTGAATTTTTTGTGTAGAGAGAAATTTGATTTGGGGGAACTGCTAAACTAAACCAACATATATATTTTAAAGGTATCTTGACTTCAAAATTTGAGTCTAAGGATAATGTTACTTTGGAAAAGAGATTCTGCCTTTGTTTCCACAGAAGATTAGAACCTGTGTATGCCTTCCAGGCTAATGTGGTTTGATGGAGCAAGACCCCCTGAAATGTCTCCTTGAATTTTAAAAATACTTTGCCCAACTAACACCATAAAGCAGTTTGGACAAATTCCCAAAATGATTGTATAAAAATATTTGTTTTCATTTAAAGGAGGTTGATTATAAGTGTTTAATGGTCATAGTCAATTTCTAACAAAAAATAATAAGAGGGATATGATACAGAAATGAATACTTTGCATTGGTATGGATCTTAGTCTATTGATACATATTTAAAGTTGATTCTGTTATGTCATGTATATATATATATATATATATTTCTGCTCTTGTTTAAGGTTTTGTGTTTGTGCAGCTCATTTTAAAATATAATGTACAATTAAGAAATACAGATTAATAGATAGTCACCTGTAATAATCAAACTTATAGTCATGTTATATTTTCTAGATGTGCAGAGATATATTCTTCAAATATTTCAAAGACTTAAAGAATATGGCATTTGAAAGGTTTTAAGAACTTAGACTTTTCTTGACAATGAGATGCATCTGCTCCTGGCAGCATCAATTACTTGAAGAGAATGATGGGCATCAAAGAGTCTCCTTATGGAGTTTGCTAGCCATTTGAACAAGAAACTGCTCTTGTCTGGACTGCTTGATGGCATGCTATGTAAACTGGACATGCAGGACCCACAGAAAAGTGGCTGCTAAGCTTGCTAAAAGAAAGTAAGACAATTCTTCGAGGTTCCTGCTCCATGAAAGAACTGCCAGACATTTTGCAGGACACAGAAGAAAGCAACTGATGAATTTGTCAGTACAAGGCAGAACATATCTTCAAATTTCCTGGTTCACTGAAAAGTCTGCCAGATATTATGGGCCTGTAGGCTGAAGATGGATGCCCCAATATTACAGAAAAACTTTGGGTGACTGTCCAGGCAGTGAGACATTTCTGTCAATTCTAGAGTTTTGGAAGTTGCTTATAATGCACTTCCTGTTTACTTAAGCAATATTATACCCTTCTGGAGTCTTCGATGGAGTTGAAGAACTGATAGTTGTAATTATAGTTTTCCTTGGTTGTGATGGAAGATAGATTAGATGGGAAACTTTCCAGATACAAATAGACTAAATATTGCAACTGTAATTCTTGCTTGGTAACTGTTTTGTATGTGCAATTTTACTATGTTAAAATTAAAATACTTCCTTTTTATTTAGACAAAAAAGGGGAGATGATGTGGGATTCCTTCTGTATATGTCTTGCTTTTATTGGATGCTGTTAGAGGGGAGAGAGCTACTTGTTGGTTCCCAGCTACTTAGCCCTGAAATAATCACACAGAAAACTACATTATTTAAATCACTGCTTGGTCCATTAGCTCTAGCTTCTTATTGGCTAACTCTTACATCTTAATTTAACCCATCTCCTTTGATCTATGCATCACCCCGAGGTTATGGCCTACCAGCAGTTTCAGCATGTCTGTCTCTGGCAGCAGCTCCATGGCTTCTCTCCAACTCTGCCTCCTTTCTCCCAGTATCCTGTTTAGTTTTCCCTGTCTAGCTAAGTTCTGCCCTGCTATAGTCCAAAGCAGTTTCTTTATTCATTTATGATAATCACAGCATACAGAGGGAAATCCCATATCACCTCCCCTTTTCTGGTTAAATAGAAAGGAAGGTTTTAACTTTAACATAGTGAAATTGCATATCAAGCAAGAATTACAATTACAATATTTATATCTACTTTATTTTTATCATAACTAAGGAAAACTATAACTATAAATTCTTCAACTCCATCAAAGACTCCAGAAGGATATATTACCTAAGTAAACAGGATGTAAGCAACTTCCAAAACTTTAGAATTGACAGAGACATCTTGCTGCCTGGAGANATTCTTCAACTCCATCAAAGACTCCAGAAGGATATATTACCTAAGTAAACAGGATGTAAGCAACTTCCAAAACTTTAGAATTGACAGAGACATCTTGCTGCCTGGAGAGTCACTCAAAGTTCTTCTGTATCGTTGGGGCATCCAATCTTCAGCCCATAGGCCCATAGTATCCAGAAGACTTTTCTACAAAGCAGGAAATTTTTAAAGACACTTCTGTTTATATTGGCAGTTTGTCAGTCACTTTTTTTTCTGTGTCCTGCAGAATGTCTGGCAGACTCTTTAATGAAGCAGGAACCCCAAAGAATTGTCTCACCTTTAGGCAAGTTTAGCAGTCATTTCTCTGTGGGTCCTGCATGTCCAGTTCATCAAGCTGTCCAGGCAAGAGTAGTTTCTTGCTCAAATGGCTAACCAACTCCATAAGGAGCCTCTTCAGTGCCCATCTTCCTCTTGAAGTAGGTGCTGTGTCTCAGTGTTATGAAAAGTCCTAAATTTCAAAACATTTTAAATGCCATATTATGTAGTCTTTGAAAGGTTTGAAGAATGCCTATCCATCTTAAATATATCTCTTTACATCTAGAAAACCTAACATGACTACAAGCTTGACTATTATAGACCATTATTTATTGACCTATATTTCTTAATTATACATTACATTTTTGAATGAATTGCACAATCACAATACCTTATCAAGAGCAGATATATATATATATTAACAAAATTGACCTTAAATTTGTATCAATAGAGCAAGATCCATACCAATGCAAAGTATCCATCTCTATAGCATATCCCTCTTTAAATTTAAACAAACATTTATAAACAATATTTGGGAATATGGGCATAGTTCNCAAGATCCATACCAATGCAAAGTATCCATCTCTATAGCATATCCCTCTTTAAATTTAAACAAACATTTATAAACAATATTTGGGAATATGGGCATAGTTCTTCTCCAGACTGCTTCCTGCTGTTAATTGGGCAAAGTAATTTTTGGGGTGTTCACGGTGACCTCTCAGGGGGTCGCGGTCTATCAAACCTTTTAGTCTGGAGTAATCCACAGCTTCTCATCCTCTGTGGAAACAAAAGAAGAACCTCTTTTCCAAAGCAGCATATCCTTAGACTTGAACTTTGAAGTCAAGATACTGAAATCCCACATCAATTGGATAATGAATAAAGTTGTTTTGGCCAATGGCCAAATAATAATAAATAAATAATATAATAAAGCTAGGCAGGAAATCTGTAAAGATGTATTTATAGAGAGTAGGTAGAGTCAAAGAGGAAGCCATGTAGCTGCCGAAGGAGAAAGATGCCCACTGGAACCTTACATTGTAAGCTACAGCCTCGTGGTGATATACAGATTAACAAGAATGAATGGTTAATTTAAAAGGTAATAGTTACTTAATAAGAATTCTGAGCTAATAGGCCAAACAACATTGTAATTAATCTAGTTTCTGTGTGATTATTTGGGTCTGAGTGGCCAGGAAACAAATGAGAAGTCTCCGCTTACAAAATGGACAATTTTCTTGATAGATACCACTTATCAAAGTTAAATCAAGGTCAGATAAATAATTTAAATAGACCTATAATCTTTAAAGAAATACAAACAGTCATTAAAATCTTCCAACCCTCACCCAAAAATCCCCTGAGGTTTTAGTACAGAATTCTATCAAACTTTCAAAGAAGGCCTAATATCAATACTCCTCAAATAATTTCCCAAAAATAGAAACAGAAGAAACATTGTTAAATTCACTTTATGAGGTCACAGTCATCCTGATATCCAAACCACACAAAAATTCAACAAAGAGGCTTACAGACCGATTTCTCTCATGAACATAGATGCAAAAGTATTCAATAAAATACTTGCAAACCAAATCAAAGAACTCATCAGAAAGATCACCCACCATGATTAAGTAGGCTTCATTCTAAAGTTGTAGGATTGATATGAAATTCTGTCAATGTAATCCACCACATAACAAATTAAAAGTAAAAAAAAAACACTTGATCATCTCATTAGATGCTGAAAAACCTTTTGACAAAAAACTAACACTCCTTCATGATAAAAGTGTTGGAGAGATCAGTGATATGAAGGACATACCTAAATATAATAAAAGCAATTGCAGAAATCCTATAGCCAACATCAAATTAAATGGAGAGAAACTCAAAGTAATTTCACTTAAATCAGGAACAAGACAAGGCTGTCCACTCTCTCGATACCTATTCAATACAGCACTTGAAGTCTTAGCCATAGCAATAAAACAACTAAAGGAAATAAAGAGGATACAAATTGGAAAAGAAGTCAAAGAATTGTTATTTACAGATGATACAGTAGTACATATAAAAGACTCCAAAAATTCTAGCAGGAAACTTCTAGAGCTGATAAACACCTTCAACGCAGTGGCTGGAAGCAAAACTAACTTAAAAAATCAGTAGGTCTCCTATATACAAATGATAAGTGGACTGAGAAACAAATCAGGGAGTTGATACCCTTCCAAATAGCCACAAATAATATAAAATATCTTGGGCTAACTCTAATCAAGCAAATGAGAGAAATGCATGATAAAAAATTCAAGTCTTTGAAGAGGAAAATTGAAGAAGTTATCAGAAGATGAAAAGAACTCATGGATCAGCAGGATTAGCATAGTAAAAATGGCAATCTTACCAAAATCAATCTACAGATTCAGTATAATCCCCTTCAAAATTCCAACACACTTCTTTACAGATATTGAAAGAATAATACTCAACAAAACAAAACAAAAACCCCAATAGCTAAAATAATCCTATACAATAAAAAATATTCAGGAGGTATCACCATCTCTGATCTAAAGCTGTATTACAGAGCTTTAGTAATAAAAACCACACGGTATTAGCAAAAAAACAGAGGGTGGATCAATGAAATCTAAGTCTACATACCTATGAATACATGGATTTTGATAATGGAGCCAGAAATATGTAATAGAAAGAGGAAAGAATTTCCAGCCAATGATGCTGGTCTAACTGGATNACTCAAGTCCAAGTGGATCAAAGACCTCAACATAAAACCAGATACACTGAACCTGATAGAAGAGAAAGTGGAGAATATCCTTGAATACATTGGCACAGGAGACAACTTCCTGAACAGAATACTAGTAGCACAAGCACTAAGTTCAACAATTAATAAATGGGACCTCATGAAACTGAAAGGCTTCTTTAAGGCAAAGAACACTATCAAAAGCCAACGTGGTAGCATACAGAATAGGAAACGATCTTCACCAAGTCCTTATCTGATAGAGGACTAATATCAAAAATACATAAAGAACTTAAAAAACTAGACATCAAGAAACTAAATAATCAATTTAAAAATGGTGTATAGATCTAAAAAGAGAATTCTCAACAGAAGAATCTCAAATGGCAGAGAAATACTTAAAGAAATACTCAACATTCTTAGCCATTAGGGAAATGCAAATCAAATGATGTTGAGAGTCCATCTTTTACCTGTCAGAATGGTCAAGATCAAAACCACAAGTGTCAGCTCATGCTGGCAAGGATGTGAAGTAAGAGGAATAAACTTGTATAGCCACTTTGGAAATCAATATGACAGTTTCTCAGAAAACTGGAAATTGATCTAACTCAAGACCCAGCTATACCACCGAGCATATACCTAAAGGATGCTCCATTTCTATCACAAGGACACCTACTCAACTATGTTCATAACAGCTTTATTTGTATTAGCTGTAAACTGGAAACAACCTAGATACTCCTCAACCAAAGAACAGATAAGGAAAATGTGGCACATTTATACACTGGTGTATACTCAGCTGTTAAAAACAATGACATCATTAAATTTGCAGGTAAATAGATGGAATTAGAAAAAAACATTATCTTGAGTGAGACAACCCAGACCTAGAAAGACATAGTGTATACTCACTTATATGTGTATATTAGCTGTAAAGTAAAAGATAATCATGCTAAGGTCCACAGACCCAGAGAGGCTAAGTAACAAGGCTTTAAGGAGAGACACAAGGATCTCTTTGGGATGGGAGAATAGAATAGATTTTGAGCGTGGACTGGGGTCAGGTGGAGTTGGGAACAGGAGAGATCAGGTGGGAGGGAGAAAATACAAGGAGAAATGACTGGAATTGGAGGGTGGGAAGGAATCCTAGTGTAATGGAAACTTGGTGGAATCTGTGAGTAACCCAAGCAAAGACTCCTAGTAATGAGGGACGGTGGAGCCTGAACCAGCCATCTTCTGTAACCAGACAAGACCTCAAGTGGAGGGACTGGTACACCAATCCAGTCACAAAGCCTTCAACTTGTAGTTTATTCTACCTACAGAGTGTTCTGGGACTGGAGTCTAGCACAATCATCATCAAATAGACCAGAGAGACGTCATCTGGCTGCTGATGGGAGAAGATGCAAAGTCCCACAGTCAAACATTGAGTGGAGTCCTGTGCAGGATAAGGAGGAAGAACTGGAGGAACCAGAGGTGTCAGGGACACCAGAAGAACACGGTCCACAGAATCAACCGACAGGGTCTCATGGGGCTTCTCAGTGATAAGTGTGCCTATAGGGGTTTGACGTAGGTCCTCTGTACATATATTATGCCTGAGTAGCTTGGTGTTCTTGTGGGATTCCTAGTAGTGGGAGCAGGGGTTGTCTCTGATTCTTTTGTTTGCTTAAGGGACCCTTTTCCTCTTACTGGGTTGTCTTGTCCAGTCTTGATGAGATGGTAGGTGCCTGGTCTTACTTCAGCTTGTTATACCATTAGGTTGGTGTCCCTGGCAGAACTGCTCTTTTCTGAGGAGAGCCAGAGGGAGTGTGAATCTGGGAGAGAAGGGAGATGAGGGAGTGATGTAGGAGGGTCATCTGTCTATGTGTTACTTTCATTGGTTAATAAAGAAACTGNGATATAATGGGCCAGGCAGTGTTTAAATGAATACAATTTGTGCGTTGTTATTTCGGGGTGTAAGCTAGCCATGCGGGAGCCGGGCAGGATGAAAAGCAGGCCCGCTCCCCAGTCACTACGAGGGAGAAAGACTGAGGGAAGGGGAGGGAGAGGAAACTATGGTCAGGATTTAATATAAGAGAGAGGAAAAAAGAAAGGGTACAAATCTCAATTAAGAATAGTAATTTTCACATCTTCAACAAATAGTGCTGGCATAACTAAATGTCAATATTTAGAAGAATGCAAATAGATCCATATCTATCACCATGCATAAAATCCAAGTCCAAATGGATCAAAAACCACAACATAAAACCAGCCACACTGAACCTCATAGGAGAGAAAGTGGGAAGTACCCTTGAGCACACTGGCACAGGAGTCCACTTCCTAAATATAACTCCAGTAGCACAGACACTGAGAGCAACAATTAATGAATAGGACCTCATGAAATTGAGAAACTCCTATAAAGCAAAGGACATGGTCAACAAGGCAAAATGGCAGCCTACAGAATGGGAAAAGATCTTTAGCAATCTCACATCTGACAGAGGACTGGTCTCCAAAATATACAAAGAACTCAAACTTGACATCAAAAGAACAAATAATCTAATATAAAATGGGGTACAGACCAAAACAGAGAACTCTCAACAGAGGAATCTAAAATGGCTGAAAGACACTTAAGGAAATGCTCAACATCNNNTCCTTAGCTATCAGAGAAATGTAAATCAAAACAACTCTGAGATACCATCTTACACCTGTCAGAATGGCCAAGATCAAAAATATTGATGATAAGTTATGCTGGAGAGGGTGTAAAGTAAGGGAAAAGTTTCCCCATTGCTGGTGGGAGTGCAAACTTATACAGTAATTTTGGATATCAGTATAGTGATTTCTCAGAAAATTTGGAAACAACCTATTTCAAGACCTAGCAATACCACTCTTGGGCATATACCCAAAGGATGCTTAATCATACCACAAGGACATGTGCTCAACTATGTTCAACTGAAGAATGGATAAGGAAAATGTAGTACATTTACACAATGGAGTACTACTCAGAGGTAAAAAATAATGACATCTTGAAATTTTCAGGCAAATGAACAGAACTAGAAAAAAAACCATACTGAGTTATGAGTGTATGAGTTATCTCATACACAGGAAGACAAATATAATATGTACTCACTCTTAAGTGGCTTTTAGACATAAAGCAAAGAATAACCAGCCTATAGTCCATAACCACAGAGAACCTAGACTGCAAAGAAGATCCTAAGAGAGAAACACACAAATCTGCCTAGGAAGGAGAAAAAGACAAGATTTCCTGAGTAAATTGGGAGTGTGGCAGTGGGCAAAGGGAAGATGGTGGAAGGAAAGAGAGGAGGAAGGAAGGGGAGTTGGGAAAAATGTAATTAAAAACAATAAATTATAAAAATAAAAAAGAATGGTGATTTTCTTCCCTCTCATGACATAACTGCCTTCCAAAGGCCTTACACAATGCTGTCATCTTGGAGGTCATGAGTTCAACATATCAATCCATTTTAAGGAAGTCTGAGTGTTCAGATCATAACTTTCTGAACTCTAAATATCTATATAAACATGTGAGCCATATTTTCAGATTCTATATTAATACTTCTACTCAAAATATATTTTCTTATGCAGGTATTCTTATGATAAAACATTTATCAAATAAGTTGTACTTAATTATTGTTCTTTTGGGGTAATCTTGTCAAACTTAAATATCACAAAGTTTATTAATTTAATTCTTATGAAATATAAGATTTTGACTTGTAAAGTCTTCACAGATATTGAAAGATCCAGCATAACTTAAGCCCTTAACTTCTGAGAGGCGTGACAACAGTTAATGGGAGATCAGTGTTTCATGGTCCTCATATGAATGAAATAAAGATGAATTTGGAACAGAGAGCTCTGGAAGCAACAAGCACACCATGATCTATAATTCCACGAGCTGACAACCACCAGTCATTCCCCCACTTTGTTGGGCATAGAGAGGAAAGACTGAGTTCATGCATAGGCTGAACACTGAACCTTTTTGTTCAGGGAAGGGACAGACAGAAAAGAATAATTGAAGTTGTTGCATGTAGAGAGGAATTTGAAAATATGATATGGTCTCTAATGTGCACTGATTTTTCTCAATAGAGCAGAAATGCGTGGGAGGCTAGGAAGCTAGACTGATAAGAAGTGGCAAGAGGCCCAATTATGACTAATTTAGTTTTAAAGGCTTCAGTTGGCTTCATTTGTGGTTCTGGATCCAGGCAACCTTTTATTTCAGAAAATAGATAAGTGTTCCAGTGAGCTGGGTAGAAGCAGCTGGCTTTATGAACAGAGCATCTCCAAGGAAAGCACAAACCAAGAACAAGGAGTAGATTTCTTCCTTAGCTTTGATATCAAAGTTGCTTTCCCTAAAAGTCAGGACCAGAAGACAGAGCAGCGACAAGGTAACTAGTGAACACTTGGTTATTGTATGTTATTGTTTTTTCCTTTTTTGCTAAGTATTAAAGAAAACATAACTTTATTACCATGGGAACTGAATCTAGCTTCTCAAGGCTAGGGCCACAGCTCAGTGGCCCAGATTGCCTAGTATGTGTGAGGTTGATCCTTAGCATCTCCAATCTGGACAGATCAGAACACAAAACAACAAAAACTGGCCTGTTTGGAAAATGTTGCTGTTCTCTTTCTGTGTCTCCTGATTTCTCAAACCAAGTAATAAGTTGATCAGTTAGTGAGTTTGGTAAGAGTGACTCCATTTTTTTAAATTTATTTTTGAAAACAATCTTTTCTCATTTTACATACCAATCCCAGTTCCCTCCCTCCCCACCTCCCACCCCAGGAGGGTAAGGCTTCCTGTGGGGGAGTGACTCCATTTCTTATTTGTAGTTTGGCCTGTCAGGGACTGGATTTGGGAATTTAATCCCTAATAATGGTATCTGAGTGTGAAACCATTGCTCAGTCCTTAGCTCTGGGAGAGCCTTCTATGGTTATCTCTCTGTTAACTAATTTGCCAGGTTGTGTGGAATACCAGACTGAAGCGGTAGGCAGAAGAAATTGTAAAGATCTCTCAGATCTTAGAAAAGAATGTCTTTCCTAAGTGTCTTAACCAAAGGCTCAGGAGAACTGCACCCAAGGAACTGTGTAAAACAAAGGCTTTCTTTTTAGTAAGTCTCACTTAAATTGAAACTCAACCTGACTAAGCTGAATTCCTAATTTCAGTGAGGTGATCAGCCTCTTACCAGATTTTCCTGACAGAAAAAGGAAATGGGTTGTTTGATAGAACATAAATAATATGACTGGAAGCTTGGCTTCCTGTATATGCAATGCATTAAGTTTAAAAATACCTTGCAGACAAAATAGGATTGATCAGAGGGACTGTTTAATGCCTGGTTACAAACAAAGCGTCTATCACTTACTCCAAGGATCAGGAAACATCATGGAAGAAGGGGTGGAAAGACCGTAGACCTGGAAGGAGTAAAGGAGAAGAAAGGCAGGGCTGTTGCATATTTGAAGTCACAGCAACTGTGAATTCCTGCACGACATTTGTTTGATTTTCAGTCGGTCAAGTATGTGATACAGAACCCTCGTTTTCATTTTCACTATCTCTGGACCCTGGTGGCAGGGAGGTTGATGGTGAATGCTCTCAATCTGCATTCTATTCTCCGCTTCAATACCTGTTAATATGCTGTCACCAAACATTTCTGGGACTCCAGCTCTCCCTGAAGACTGACGTGCAGATAATGGCTGAAGGCAGAGAGAGATACTTTCTTTAGTGGTATAGCCACCGGTATGGTGCATATACTACTAGAGAGAAATTCCCACCCATGCTCATGTACACGTTAATTAAACTCTTAGGACCACACATAATAAAGACTTGAAAGTAGAAGTGGAGCTCCGTTGGGAAGAAGTGAAACACAAAAGAGTGACTAGGAGAGAACAAGATCAAAATGCATTAGGTACACATGCAAAATGCCATAATGAAACCCATTAGGTGCATATTTAATATTTTCTAATAAAACATTTAAAATGGTTTTTGTAACCAAGAGGAGAAAGAAATAAAGCAAGGTCTTGGGGAGTAGGTGAGTGGCAGAGCACGTGTCTAGCACGCATGAGGCCCTGGAATTAACCTACAGCCCTCATCCTCCATGAGAGAGAGATAGAGAATCAGATGATGATCTGAAAGAATACCCTTTACAATCTTATAACGAGGAAAGGAATTCTAAAAAGACATAAAAGCATAAGTAATAATGTCAAAATGGATATCTAAATCAAATTTGGCTTCTGCTTAGTGAATGACTGTACAATGTTGAGAGAGGTGTCACGGCCAACTAATATTATCAGAAAAGGAGAGGGAAAGCGATGTGTGCGCAGGAAGAGAAAGGGGTATCTGGTTGGAGAATCTGCTAACAGTGTGTATACATAATTCATAGAAGTAGAAAATAGAATGAAAATTTGCATTGAGAGCATTCGCCATCTCCTCCCCTGCCACCAGGGATCAGAGATATAAAAATGAAAACGAGGGTTCTGTATCACGTGCTTGATCAGCTAAAAATAAAGCAAAATCCTCAACCCCCAGATTCTGTTGTACCAAGTGCTGGTGAGGAGGTGGGAGAAGAGGAATCTTAATGACCCGAGAATGGGATTATACATTCAGGATAATAAGTGCATACACTATAGTAGCTACTCAGAACACTTTTATAGATACAAAGACATGAAAAGTTGACTGTGAGATTGTTCACAATAACCAGGAGTTAGAGAAACCTGGATATCAACAAGGAAATACACCACAAAATATGATATTGCCATAGAATATAACACTCTATTAAAAAAATACAACTAAAGCTCCATATGTAACTTGAAAAGAATTAAAAGTACAATATTGAATAACAGACAAAAGGTCTGAGAAACAGAATGGCATATCTATTTATATAACTTCAAGTAATTTCAGATATGTACATATATTATTGCAAGCACAAATATATAAATGACAATGAACTAAAGGTCACAAATTATGAGACAGTCAGGGACTATCGGGGTTTGCATCTGATTGTCCCATATAGGTTCTTTCTAATGTTTGCTTCTCAGGTGGCAGTGCTGTTGTTGGAGGCTGCTGAACTTTAGGAAGTGAGGCTAACCTGACTGAAACAGGTCTCCAGGAACGAGCCTTTGAAGACTATACTTGACCCCTAGCTCCTGCCTCACTCTTCGCTTTCCGGTTCCCTGTGATGTGAACAGTCTTCACCACATGCTCCTACTGCCATGCTCTGAGCGATTTTACCTCTCTCTCCTGCCATGATGGACGGAAGCCCTCTGAAACTCTGAACCAAAACAAATACTTCTTCCCTTACATTGCTTTTGGCAGGTATCATGGTCACATGACACAAAAATAATACGCACAAAGATGGCCATAGGGACAAAGTGTGGTTATGCTCTTGGGCCTTAACTCATAACCTGTTACCTATTGAAAGCATGGTCTGAGTTTGTCGATTACCATGGGAATGAAGGACGGGGCACTGTTTTGAGCTCACTCAAGGGTCTGTTAACCACTGAAGACATGTGGTGTGTCTTTCTGTGACTTCCAACTCTTTCAATAATTTTATTGACCACAAGAAGTTTATGCCATAATAGCCTCCAAGAACAAACTGAATGGTTCTTGGGGAGCACTGCTAACCTTAATTTTGACTCACTGTTTGAAAAGCTACCGCTGCCATGAAGGGAAATCATACCAGAGTTTATGGCAACAAACCGTGCAGCTGGACTCCTCACATCTTGGTGGACAAGGAAGCCAGGAGTTTGGATCAGAAACAGGCTTGACTTTGACACTCTATCCCCCACAGTGATGTTCTTCCTCTAGTTAGGACCTATACCTCCTTCCACAATCTCCCAAATATTGCCAACATCTAGGGAGCAAGTTTTCAAATATATGTCCCTTATAGGGGTCATTTGACACTTGAATCATGACATTCTGTTCCCTCCCCCCAGTTTACGACCCTCTCATAATCCAAAATGTATTCATCCCAATTTCAAAAGGTCAGTTCCAACAGTGTTCAAAAGTACAAGGTCTGAAGTCTTTTCTGGAATCTCTTAACTGTGAGGCCTTGTAAAATAATTTAAAAAACCCCATCACGTTACATAATTCCAATTTATAATGGCAGAGTAAGCATTTCCGTTCCAAAATGATAATAGGATGGGAAAAAAAACAGACCAAATTAGCACTGAAACACAACAGAATAAACACTAAAACCTGATGCTCGATGTCCAACATCTGAGGTTCCTGGTGGCAACATCTGGCCTCTCTCCTGGGCTGGCTACACTAGATGCCTGCATCTTTCCTCAAGTAGGTGTCTCGTGTTCCTGTCATCTACAACAGTGAAGATCAATTGGAATTCATGCATTGTTCCCTTTACAGGTTCATGCACAGCCTACTCAGGAGCTCCACATAAGAAATCAAACTCTGTTACACATTGGTCTCGGCAATTTTCTTAAATCTTTGTGCAAGCCTCAGTAATCCAGGAGCAATGTGGTGACCACTGTCTAGTTCTACATGTGGTCGAGTCCCCTTCTCATCATAGCTCTAGTGATCTCTGAGTGTTTGTGAGGCCAAACCTGGGTAAACATTTCCTTAGGTGGCCCTCTTGAAGTGGAACATCACCATTGTGGCACCTTCTGTTCGGGCACTTTCCTTATAAGTTCAAGTTTTTCAAGTAAGCTCTCACTGTTACACCATGGAGCTGTCAAGGAGTGGATTCCTGTCTAGTGCAGAGATCCAGGCTTCTCTTCATTTGTGCTCATCTGTTTAACAATTATTGCTGCTTTGTTGGTGGCTTTGAACTTTCTCATGCCTCTTTTCTCACCAAACTGAAAAATTTTCACATCTTTTCTGCTATATGTTCTCCTCTTTCACACTTTAATTTGGCCTAAGAGCTGAATTATAAGCAGTAATAATGCCACAATTCAAATGCTATGCTGTTTTGAAACTCCCTTTGTCTGTCAAACCAACTAGTTCAACTTTTTACTTTAGTCTCACTAAGATTTTCAGGACATTGAAAGAATGTTGTCATGTTCTTTGTCAGAGTATGACATTAATGGCTCCTAGCTCGATACCAATAGACTCCTTGCTTCCCTTCTGAAATGTAAAGAGTCAGACTTCTCTATCTCTGTTTTTATTAGCATTGTAGCCTTTTGATCTATCAGTTTTACCCTTTAAGCTTATCACAACAAGAACCCCACTCTTGGTACCAATTTCCCTTATTATTTTCCTTTTCCATTTCAGTCATAGAATATTACAGAAACAAATGAAGAAGAGAGAATTTATTTGGGGTCATAGTTTGAGAAAGCACAGTCCATCATGGTGGGAAAATCTTGGCAGGGTTTATGGAGACAAAGCACATGACTGGAAAGCCTCATTTTTTTTTCCTGAGGATCTGGAAAATATTGGTTATATTTCCTGAAGCCTGCCTCCAATGACCCATTTTATTTAGCTAGTTTTTACTTCCTAAAGGATCCATGACTTCCTAAAGTTGAGTACATTTGAAATACAGTTCAGTCTTAAACAGTAAGTTTTGAGAGACATTGGCAAGCAGAATGTATTTAGAAAACAAAGGATGATAAAAAAGACATGTAGGGAATCTGTACACGTATTGGGTAGTAGTTAAACACATAGAAATACAATAGAACTTTGAGGTAGAGGAAATTCTTAGGAATTGTCTTGTTAACTCTCTCACAAGTGCATTTTAAGAAGGGAAGATATGAAATTTGAGAAACTCACAATTATTCTTGATATTGAGTCACATAGCAATGGCAATTATTGTCAAATATTTAGAAAGTTGCCATGTGTAAAAGGAATTAGATGATTATTAGTAACTAGGGCAAGAGCAGGCAAACTCTAGGAAGTGTCATTATAACGTATAGAACACAAGAGACTGTTGTTGAGGGAAAGCCCAAGGAAAGGATGGATGATGTTTGGACAGAGAATTTGAGAGTGTTCAGTAGTTTTATTGTTGCTCTAAGGTTCAGTCCTAAGAACCACCTCAGCTAACAACCTCAAGCAATGAGTCTATATGGAAAATGTAAACAAATGTATTTTTAGCAACTGATGAGTGGCCACTATAATAATCACTAATCCTGCAGTATCGACATCTTCATGTAGTGTTCATGCTAGTGTTATGTGAAGATCGCCAGATGCTTTTGGCTTTATACATCTAAAGAAACACTATGGGCTAGGAGTTTATAAGGACAATTTTCTTGTTTCATTGTTCTGGAACAACAGTGATTATCTTACTAATTTAGACAAGACTTTCCTTGAGAATTTAGAATACCCAGCAAGAGAAAGAAAATAAATACCAAATTTGTGACGGATAAGTTAATCCATTAGGCAGTGTCAGTTTCAGGGAGGGGGCATTAATTGATGCTGTGCTTACTCTTCCTGAGTTTGGAACTGATTTTGAAATAGAAGAATCACATAGATAGAAAAAAGTTTCAACTTCGTTAATAATAAATATGTTTGTCAAGAAAGACTTTAGGTGGGGGGATATGTGGTTGGTACTCAGCACCATGCCTGGCACTTAGAATCTTCTAGATCAGTGGTTCTCAACTTATTAGTCATGACCCCTTTGGTCAAATGACCCTTTCTTGGGGGTAACTTATCAGATATCCTCCATAACTGATATTTACATTATGATTCATAACAGTAGCAAAATTACAGTTTTAAAGTAGCAACAAAAATAATTCTATGGTTGGGATCACCACAACACAAGGTACTGTATTAAAGGGTTGCAGTATTAGGAAGGTTGAGAATGACTGCTCTGGGTACATATTGACTATCATTATCATAACGAAGAGGATGAGGTGGGGAAAGGGTAGTTAGGGGAGGAAGGAATAGTTCATAAAAGCACAACCTCAAGATTCCCAATATGAGTATAACCTGTCCTTGTAAGCTGTAGTAAGTAGACAAGAATCTATGCACATGGCTCTAGGATAGGAGTGGATGGAGCTTGCTCAGTTGTCTTTTCAAACATACAAGGTGATTCTTACCCTGAATTGGAGTAAGTGAGGGGTGGAATAGGAGAGAAGCCAAAGACTTCATTACAGATGGACTCTACTTCCTAAAAGATGCCTATATAGAGCCAGGCTATAAAGAAGGCTAAGACTTCTACTGCTTATTTAAGTGATTGAGATGATCTGTCCGTCCGTCCGTCCGTGTGTGTGTGTGTGTGTGTGTGTGTGCGTGTGCGCGTATGTGCGTGTGTGTGTGTGTGTGTGTGTGTGTGTGTGTAGACCAGAGATTGACATCAGGTGTCTTCCCTGGATTTCTGACCACTTTATTTACTGAGGCCAGGCCTCTCACTAGACCTAGAACTCATCGATTCAGCTCATAGACCTAGTTGACTTGCCCTGAGGTTCCTGTCTGTCTGCCCAGTGTTGGGATTGCAGGGAAGGACACCATGCCCACCCAACTTTCTCATGTTAGTGCTAGGGGCCAGAATGCTGATTCTCATGCTTCTGCAGGAAGCATGCTTTATCCACGGAGTCAATACTCCAGAACAGATATTTCTTAAGATATTCTCAAGCCAGATAATGGTGGAACATGCCTATAATCTCATACTCAGGAGCCTGTTGAAGGCTAGCCTGGACCACTGGACTACCTCCCCCCCCACTCACAGTTTCTGTTTTAGTCTGTCCTCTGTCTACTTTGACACTTTATTTTCTGAGACAGGGTCTCACCATTTAACCATGGCTATCTTGGAAATTGCTAATTAGACCAGGTTGGCCTTGAGCTCACATTCACAGAGCTCTGCCTGCCTCCTCCTCCAGGTGCTACGATTAAAGGTGTGTGCCATTACACCCAACTATTAAGACTTTCTTGAGACCCCCTACCCCAGTTGATGTAACCTTCACCTAGGCTAAAAGTAACTCCAAGACCAGCTAATCCCTGAGTTTTTCCTCTCCCGCAGTTGGCAGTAAAGAGTTGTTCTGCTACTATACCCAGTCAGCAGAGCAATCCCAGAAGACTTAGCAGACACATTATGTCAAATTCTCAAACAGACTGCCAATAGGCTTTATGCAGAGATGGAAGAGTGCACCATGAAAAACCAGAATTTTAAAATCATGTTGCCTCTTTCCTGATCTCTCTGAGAGGTAGTTACAGGACCCTCCTACCCCGAGTCTCACATGCACATTGGGAAAACTTATATGAGGAGAAATTTATTAATTATAAATAAAAACAGAATAATTAAAGAAATATTGAGAATAGGAATAATGAAAAAATATTTTTAAATATTCAAAGACGCTATAGATGGGAGGAGGGAGGGTTGATTTTCTTTTTATTCTATTCTAAACAGAAGAACGAAGTAGATGCCGGTTAGCAGGGTGCGGGTGTGATTATGCACATATATGGAAGTGGCTTTCCACGTGCTTCCTGGCCTATTTCTCCCATTGCCCTCAGTATTTCCAAAGTGACTAGGATATTGTTGGGGTGTTGGAGACCCAGAATAGGCCTAGCTCTATGACCTTCTTCCCTCTCCTCCCCAGTTCCTCTTTCTTGGTGCAGAGCAGTCTGCATGCGCTTCCCTTAGCAGATTTTCCTGAGCTAAGGTGAAATGACTAGTGAGCAGCTGACCACCGTCTCGAGATCCAGAGCTGACCACAAACAGCAACTACCACCTTCACTGACTAATAAGCAACTTACCCATGCTGGTAAAAAAATCACTCCTATAAATTTTACATTATAATATGGAATTCTCTTCCCAGAGACATTTGTATCTACCATTAAAAAAAAATCTTTTGCTCTCTGGCCACACATTGAGTATGCTCAGAAGCGCCCACCTCTACACGTGAAAATGAGTCTTTCCTATATGAATACATGTAAGTTTGCCCCCACTTTCTTTGTTCCAGAAGGCCATTGATTTAAGAACATCTCCTCTCCATTGTTCTCCGTATTTGTTTTATTTGGCAAAACTGTCTCCATTCTTTTAAAAAAATGACCTATTTATTTTGTGTACATTTGTGTTTTGCCTGCATGTATGTCTGTGTGATGGTGCCCAAGTCCCTGCAACTGGAGTTACAGATAGTTGTGAACTTCCATATGGGTGCTAGGAATTGAACCTGGGTCCTCTGGAAGAGCAGTCAGTGCTCTTAACTGCTAAGCTATCTCTCTAGCCCCATCTTAACTCTTTTATCTTCTACTTGAGCTTATTGGCTTTGCCCTCATCATCAGCTGAACCTGTTGAATTAGGTACACATCAGTGATGAACTCAGGGCTCTGGGAGTATAAATGTTTCCTCTCTCCCAGAGGCAATGATGTCAGGGATGTTGTGGAGAAGACTGAGGAATCGGCCTGGGCATAATCTTCACTGACTGCCCCTATGATCATTTTAAACCCTAACTATCTACATGTGTGTAAAGCAAAATGTTTGATTTATGAGCTCCGAAGATCTTTGAGGCAAAATAATTAAGGGCAAGAAATTTGAAAATGTGCATTTGATCCAACAATCTCTATTGATTTTAAGTCCCCCATTTCATTTCCTCCTCTTTTGCAGTGGCATTTCATTTGTATTTTAATAAATAAAGCTTGCCTGAAGAGTATAGCGTAAAACAGCCCCACTGGTCAGCCTTACAGACCAGGCAGAGGTGACACACACCTTTAATCCTAATAGCCACACTAGTTTGCCATAGAAACCAGGTGGTGCATGCCTTTAATCCCAGTGGCGTACACCTTTAATCCCAGCCCTAGAAAGTTATGTAAGATGGGAGGAGACAGCTCTCATACACAGTCTCATTCTAAGATTCTTGGAGGCAGGATCACCATTTTGGACTGAGGCACAGGTAAGAACCAGTGGCTGTCTGTTTTACTTTTCTGACCTTTGGGTTGAGCCCCAATTTCTCTCTCTGAGTTTTAATTAGTTGTGCCTCACTTGGTGCCCTAGGTGGGACAGAAGCTCATCTATACTCTTCTAAACCATGTCACACAATCTTTAAGATCTGTGATCACATCAGTGTTCTTTGGCAGTTTCTGTTGCAGGTGATTATTTCATCTTCCTTAGAATTATCCTTATTTCCTCTGATTCCAAGAGATTTTATAATGATGGGAATGCCATAGAGTGGTTCTATTTCTTATTCTAAGTCACAGAATCTCATCCTTGGTCATTTCATTAAATTTCTTTGCATTTCCATAGTCAGACCAAACTTCTCACCTAATATAATCTTACCTTCTTGACTTCTGAAGTCGGAGTTGGGTGTGCCTCCCCCCTGCTTTCCTAGAGTCCCGTACTTCCTCTGGCATCAAAGTGACTGCACATTGCAGTTATGGTCTTTGGGTGAACATTATCAACATCTACTTCTGATTTCCAGTGGGTCCAAGTAGACAATGCATTGAATTCCTTGTGATGAACCGCTTACATATTTCATAGCAAGGTTTTCTCAAGCAACTGCATATACAACAATGGCCCCATAAGATACAGTAGAGCTGAAAAATTCCTATCACCCCATAAATAGTAGCTTGATGCATTACTCACACATTTGCAGTGATCTTGGTGCAATCAAACCCACCATATTGTCAGTCCTATAAAACATATACATATGCAGCATGCAATAGGTGGTAATAAGTTTGATGCTAACTAACGTATTTATGTGCTATAATTTGTGTTCATTGTTTTAATGTTTATTGCCTTACATTTGCTAAGCACTTTTGCCATCAACAGTCAAGCAGCATGCAGAGCACAGCGACAGACACTCATCCAGCTTGTGCTGTGTTTCAGAGTGCATCGTTTTCCTCTTGTGTTGGATCTAATCTATTAATTTGTTAAGTAATATGGACTGAGGAACAATAAGCTAATTCATATATATTATATATACACATACCAAAGACATATAGTTAACTATACCTTTTAGGCTTGTGAAAGCATATTTCAAGATAGTTGAACAATGGTGAAATTGCCTAATTATGCATTTTTGGAAATTATTCTCATTGTTAAGTACCATATGACTATTTTACTTTCTGTGCTCCATATAACTCCATTGCTGAGGAGTTCAAATTCAGAACCTCACACCACAGGCAGTGTCCTACCTTTGAATAGTATCTTCACTTGTAGAGCTACTGACACCTAGTGGGTAGAGCCCAGGGATGCTATTAAATGAGCAGAGCAATCCATCGTGACAAGCTCTAACCCATAGCAGGACCTTAGGAACCATATGGTAGTGAGTGAATTCAGAACAAGTACGGTTCTTCAGTGAAATGACATATATATTAGTGAATGAATCATTGAGTATAACTAGGATCTTTCAGTGAAATGACTTCCTGCACTTACCCATGCTTAGACCCTGTCACAAACCCATATTAGGGCTTCTCATCTGCTAAGGGAGGGGGCAGCTCCCTCTAGCTTGTAAGTGTTTTGAGCTAAGGAGAACTTAATTACACTTTTGGTGAGTATATGACTAAGTCCACATCCTTCAGATGCAGAGGAGAGACAGTGATGGAACCACAGGGGTGAGGTAGATGATTTTGTCACACTACTCTCATGTGGACAATGTGTAGAACTTGTTTTGAGAATTGATTCTTCTTTTCTTTGCATCTGGAGAACCTTGGGAATAGTGAAAGTGTGTATAATGACATTCTTGGTGTCAACTAGACTACACTTGGAGCTAAAACCTCCAGATGGAAGGCATACCTGTGAATGAATTTTTGCTTAATTTTAAGTAGGAAAATCTACTTCTAATCTGGATCTTTCAGTTAGAAACACACACACACACACACACACACACACACACACACCTTTAATCCACATTTTTCAAACTAAGAAAAGGCATGCCTTTAATCCAGATCTTGAGGAAGGAAGGCACACCTTTAATGTGGGCCACACTTTCTGTGAGAAACCATTAAGGACATGACAGAAGGAAACTTTTGCTCTTTGCCTGCATGCTTTCACCTTGATAGCTTTCAGGCCACAGCCATCCATTGTTGGATTAGCTGGAGCACAGCCTGTAAATCATTCTAATAAATCCCATATAAATATATGGGATCTTAGATATATATTTGTACATACAAATATTTATATAATATAAATCACAAGCAATATTTATAGTATATAAATATAGTGTTTATAATTACATATAAATATTTATATAAATATTTGTGTATTTATACATTTTAGGTATAAACACAAATTTATATAAATATATCATGTTATATAAATATTTATATATAATATTTATGTTATATGTTAATAACATTTATGTGTATTAATTCTTTCTAGAGAATGTTACTCTAGAGGATCATGACTAATACAGATTTGGCACTAGACATGGTTCTAGAACAGCAGAAGTATAAGGATGAATCTTTTAAGTATCTAGAATAGGCTTTTCAATTCACCAACACCTACAGCTACTGAAGCCTCTCCAGTCCCTCTCTTGGGAGCTCAGAGAGTACTGAACTCTCATGGTGTGAACTATATCACAAACTCATGAGATAAATACACTTGTTATTCTGATTTCACCAATTGTGAGTGACAATGGATTTGTTGAACCTGTATATGGAGTTCTTGACAGTTTGGGGGAAAATAAAGAAAAAGATGATACTGGTTGGTTGCTCTTAGCATCTCTAGATAAATAGACAAAAGAAAGGGATGAACTCTGTGATAAAATTAATCAGCTTCTAGCATCTCAGAATCCAGTGAAAGACAACAATGAGCTTAGAGATAAAATCATTCAGCTCCAGATGCACGGAAACATTCTAAAGCAGTGTTTCTTAACCTTCCTAATGATGAGATCCTAAATACAGTTCCTCATATTGTAGTGACCCCCAACTTTAAAATTATTTGTATTACTACTTCCTAACTGTAAACTTGCTATTGTTAAAAACTGTAATGTAAATATCTGTGCTTTTCCATGATCTTGGGGGGCTTGGCCCACAGGTTGAGAACCACTGATCTAAAGGTTCCTAAGGGTCCTCTGGAAGAGAATATTCTCTCCAGCAGCCCCACAGCTCAAGTTGCAGAAAATCAAGCCAAAGCTCTTATTATAAGTTTGGCTGAATGGCAGAGAAAATTCATGTCCCAACCTGGGAGCATGTCAGTGGCTAAAGCCAGCATACTTGGTACAGGATGAGATCCTGTAACTTGGGATAGGGATGTGTGGGAGGATCCTACTGAAGCTGAGAACTCCGCGTCTTCAGGTTCTCAGGAGTTTATCTCACCTGAGGAAGTAGTGTATCATCACTCCCACTCCTTGAAACGTTGCCCTTCTCACCTTTGACTGTGGAAAGCAACCCCTCGTTATCTACTAAACCAGCTATGACTTTCTCAGAAGAAAATTCCAGGAAGACAGTACTGATGTCTTCATCAGTACCCGTAGTTGCTTTTAGATCTCCATTCAAACTTAATGCACAGCAGTCTCCTAGAAGGGACATAGAAAGTGGAGTCATGAGGAGGTACAGTAGGCAACCGAAGAGCTTAATGAGTTTGCTAATTCATTCAGGTGGAAGTTTGGGGAAATGGGTGGGAATGCAATTTTAAGGGTGTGAGGTAATGATGGAGGGAACGTAAAACTAGATCAGTTGAGTTTATTGATTCAGGACCTCTGAGTGGGGTTTCTGGGTTTAGCATGGAAACTCCCACAGTTTAAAAAAAGGTGTCAAAATGTTTTTGAATGATTGACTGAAGCATTTGTCAAAAGATGGTCTACTGAAGAGGAATCCACAATGCCTGATATCCCTCAGTTTAGTGTTGATGAAGGGATTTGAAAGCTCAGGGGAATGGCAATGCTAGAGAAGATGCACTGTTTAAAATCTAGTCCTCCACAGTGGAAAGGTCCAGAAGACACGACCTTTAGTAATCCTATAAGATGCAAAACGGTGAGAGGGGCACCAGCGCAGTTGAAGAGTTTTGTTGTGCCTCTTTCTCTTGTGCCAGACCTTAGGGTTGGAGATGCTGCTGCTCAGCTGGATGAATTTTAGTTGGATGCTGAGGTAGCAGGAGTCAGGTTGCAGCACTGAAGTGACAAAGGCAAGGTGATTGTAGTTATCATCAAAACAAAGTCATGTTCATAATGGCCTAACCAGTAATGGGTCAGCACAGGCAAAGTGAATTTTATGGTGTCATGACTCATCTGGTCCTTTAGGATCAGCTAATCAATCATGGTGTTTCCAAGCATGAAATAGATAACAAGCCTACTGAATTTTTGTTTAATCTGCATAAGTGGAAAATTTCTGCAACAAATGAAAGAAAGGCTACATTGGATCGCGGCAAAAGAGAATCTTGCCCCATGCATCAATTCCCAGACTTGAGTCAGTTTGCAGATCCAGAACCCCTTGAATAAAGGACAGCTAGGCTCTCCTGAGGAAGGGACCTTAGTAAACACCTAAAAGTTTTACACTTATCCTTTCTGCTATCCTTCCCCAGAGGAACTTGCAGCCTTTTACAAGGGTAACTGTACACTGGGGTAAAGGAAACAATCGGACTTTCTGAGGTCTATTGGATACTGGTTCTGAATTGATACTGATTCCAGGAGACTCCAAGAAACATTGTGGCCCTCCATTAAAATAGGGGCTTATCAAGGTCAGGTGAATAACGAAGTTTTGGCTGAAGTCTGACTTATGGTAGGTCCAGTGTGTCCTCATACTCATATGTTGCTTGTTTCCCCAGTACCAGAATGTACAATTGGGATAGATATACTTAGAAGTTGGCAAAGTTCCCTGGTTGGTTTCCTGACATGTGGAGCGAGGGCTATTATGGTTGGAAAGACTAGATAGAAGCCTGTTGAGTGGGCTCTGCCAAGGAAAATAGTGAATCAAAAACAGTATGCATCCCTGGAGGAACTAAAAAAAAATCAGTCTTGAATTATGCATGGGTGGTGGTTACCACCACATCTCCCTAAAACTCTATTGGACCAGTATGGAAGATGGATGGACCTTGGAGAATGACAGTTGACTATTGAAAACTCAATCAGGTAGTGAGTCTGAGAAGCTGCTCTGCCAGATGTGGTATCCTGTTGGAGAAGGCCACTTCTTGGTTCTCGGCTGCCCAGCTAGCTTAGAACTGAAATAATCACACAGAAACTGTATTAATTAAATCACTGCTTGGCCCATTAGTTATAGCTTCTTATTGGCTAACTCATATTAATTTAACCCATTTCTATTAATATGTATATTGCCATGTGGCTGTGGCTTACCAGGTAAAGTTCCCAGCATCTGTCTCTGGTGGCTCCATG
>LOEQ01003333.1:83674-94741 GCA_001685075.1 Bramus lutescens
TCTATCTATCTATCTATCTATCTATCTATCTATCTATCTATCTATCTATGCACCTATAGCCTCATGAGGTGTTCTCTATGATCAGTTGACTGAGGAAGAGAAGACTAGGGCCTAGTTTATTAATGGTTCATATGTCATGCAGGAACCACCTAGAAGTGGACAGCTGCAGCATTACAAATGCTTTCTGGGACAACTCTGCTTTCACATGGCTGAAGGAAAATCTTCACAGTGAGTGGAACTTTGGGCAGTACACATGGTCCTACATTTTGCTTGGCAGAAAAAAAATGGCCAAATGTGAAATTGCTCAATTGATGTGGGATTCCCCTCTGTATGCTGTGAATATGTTTTATTATCATTGGTTAATAAAGAATCTGTTTTGGCTTGTGGCAGGGCAGACTAGAGATAGGCAGGAAAGCTAAACTGAATGTTGGGAGAAAGAAGGCAGAGCCAGAGAGACACCATGTAGCTACTAAAGGAGACAGACGCCCACGAATTTTACTAGCAAACCACAAGCCGCATGGTAAATTATAAGATAATAGCAATGGGTTAATTTGAGATGTAAGAGTTAGTTAGTAAGAAGCTTAAGTTAATTGGCTGAGCAGTGTTTTAATTAATATAGTTTCTGTGTGATCATTTTGGGTCTGGGCAGCTGGGAAATGAACAAGCAGCCTCTGTCTACACTCAGTGACTCATGAGCTATAGCCAATGGATTGACTGCATGGTTGGGGACTTAGAAAGCATGATTAGAAAACTGGTGAGAAAGACATCCGGGGAGGAAGCATGTGGATCCGTCCAAATGTTTGGAAGATGTGATAATACACGTGTCTCATGTAAACGCTCATCAAAAAGTGACTCTAGTTGAGGAGGAGTTCAAAAATCAAGCAGATAGGATGACCCTTTCTGTGGAGAGTGAGTCTCTTTCCCTAGCCGTTCCTACTGTCACCCAGTGGGCCCATGAACAGGGACCATGGTGGCAGAGATGGGGTTATTCATGGGCATAGCAAACAGATGAAATGGCCTTTTGGAGAAACAGCTATAATGTCAATTAGGTGGCAGAAACCTGGAGAGTTGGTGCAGGATTCTCCAGAAGGTGGTATACGCTTGGAATCAGCATCCAGTGTATGACATGGTTTCTCCCATAGCCAGGATCCATGGCTTCAGAGATCACAGGGTGGAAAAGGGAATAATTCCACTCACTATCACTCTTACTGACCCACTAGGAAAATTTTTGCTTTCTGTTCCTGTGACCTTAAGTTCTGCTTGCTTGCCTAAAAGTTTTGATTCCAGAGGGAGGCGCACTTCTGCCAAGAGCCACAATAAGCATTCCATTGAACCAGATGTTCAGACTTCCGCCTGGCTACTTAGGGCTTCTAATGCCCTTAAATCAGTAGGCTAAGAAAAAAATAACAGTATCAGGAGGGGTGATTGATCCAGATTACCATGGGGAAACTGGAATGCTTCTTCACACTGGAAGTAAGAAAGATTATGTCTGGAGTATAGGAGATCCTTTAGGGTGTCTCCTGGTGCTACTGTGTCCTGTGATTAAAATCAGTAGGGAACTACAACAGCCTAATCCAGGCAGGATGACAAAGGGCACATACCCATCAGAAATGAAGGAAGGGTCAGTCCTCCAGGAAAAGAGTCAAGGCCTGCTGAGGTTCCTCCCAAGGGTGGAGAAAATACAGAAAGGGTAGTAGAGGAAGGTAGTCATAAGTACCTAAAGCCTGGCCAGTTGCAGAAATGAGGATTATGGTTAACATGAGTGTTTCTGTTGTATTTTGTTAAGTATGTATTTGTACAGATATTTGTGTTTTCTTTCCTCAATTTCTTTATCATGTGATGTAACATCATTTAAGAGAATAAAGTGGTTATAATATTTAAGTTTGAGATACTAAAAGAATGTCCCTCAAGGGACTAAACCCCCGATGGAGAATGCACCTGTGAGGGATTTTTTGCTTAATTTGAAGCAAGAAAATCCACTCTTTTTTTTGAGACAAGTTTTCTTTGACACAAGGCTACAGCCCTGGCTGTCGTAGAACTAGCTCTGTAGACCAACGTGGACTAGAACTGAGACATCTGCCTGACTCTGCCTCCTGAGTGCTGGGATTAAAGGCGTGCACTACCTGGCTGGAAAATCCATTCTAATCCAGATCTTTGAGTTAGGAACACACACACACACACACACACAAAACCTTTAATCCAGATCTTTCAAACTTAAAAGGACATACCTTTAATCCAGTTCTTGAGGAGGGAGGACATACCTTCAATCTGGGTCACTCCTTCTGCTGAATACCCATAAAGGACATGGCAGGAGGAAGCTTTTACGCTTTCCTACTTGCCCTTACCTTACTCCGCGTTCATTCCTTCATTGGCATTAGAGCCTACTTCTTCTGGATTCCAGCATCTACTGGAGACCAGTCGTGACATCCAATCTTGTGGACTGAGCAATTACTGGATTCTTAGACTTTCCGTTCAAAGCAATCCATTGTCGGATTAGCTGGACCACAGCCTGTAAGTCATCATAATAAATCTTCCATATCTATCTGTCTGTCTGCCTATCTATCTATCTATCTATCTATCTATCTATCTATCTATCTATCATCAGTCTATAAATTCTGTTATTCTAAAGAGCCCTGACCAATACCGTGTGTTTGGTTTATTAGAAGCTGAGTAAAAGTCCAGGGGTCAGTGGTTCTGACTTGGCAAAATCTAGTAATATCTGGGGCCACTAATTCTTTTCATTGCTGGAGTTCAAATTCAGGGACTCTCACTCTAGTCAGTACCCAACCTTTGGATGGTATCTTCCCTCATGGGGGGATAGATGATGTGCTACTGGCAGTTAGTGGGTAGAGCACAAGGATGATGTTAAAGGAACAGAACACTCTATTGTGACAGAAATTTGTCCAGTCCCAAATGTCAGTTGAGAACTCTGGCTCCAGTTTTCTCTACAAGGGGAATTTAGGGTGGAGGTGGGGAATTTAGAGAAGGGGATTACTCTTGCGGTGACAAAAATCAAATGCTTTTTAGACACAACTCTCTCCTCTGTAAGGAGGATGGATGCGGGGGTTTTGCAGCAGGAGAGGCCCTGGGCTCACTCTTGTACACTCTCTTGGGGGAAGCAAAAGTCTCGCAACTCATTTTACCAAAGCAGATGCCTTAGGTGTTCACAGACAAGGCTATGGAGACATGGACTATAAACATATACAGCTACATTGCTATAATAAGAAACGTGAAACTGAAGTGAGTCTCTCTCACTGAACTAACTGTATTTTATTAATTTTCCCAAAGTAGAACTATAACACATACCTGCAAACCTAGCAATTGGAAGGCCGAAGCAGGGGACTGGGAGTTGAAAACTGACATGGGATGCACAGAAAGACTTTTTTTTTTAAGTAAGAGAACCAAGAATTTTAGGAGGTGTGTGAGCACCCAGTGTCTTCCCAGCCAAACTGTGTACCTTGTAATCACCACACACAGGCTGTGTGACTCCAAAATGAGCCGAGGACTCCACCCAGGCCTCAGAGCCTTAGCTTCTTAAAACTGAGAATGGGTCTGTTCCTCCTGACTTCTTCAGAATTCAGATGTGCTCAGTCAAAAGAAAACAGTGTTGGAAGAGCAACATGGGGGAATTCTGTCTCTGTAGTCTCTGCTTTAATACTGTCAGCTTGAGGGAAAGGTGAGCTTGACTCACTCGGGGCCATTCGGGGAAGACTGAAGCATGCAAGTATAGTACTGGAAAAGGCTCTCTTCTTTCTACCCTGCAAACCAGGTGTGGGATTGAAGGGGGAAAAAGGCCAAGCATTGTTGGATGGGTGGTCAAAAAGGTTGTCTCTAAGACATAACCCCCATCCTCAGTGAGGTCTGGAATCTACAGATTCAAGAAAGTTTGAGAATAGAATCTCCTTAGTTTCTGCATCTCCATCAGGTAAAACTCAGGCACAGACAAAACCCAAGCATTAGAAACTGATTTTCTGGAGCTGTCTGAATTGCAGTAAATTAATGAGAGCTTGTAACTCTAGACTTCATATATCCCCATTCTAAGTAGCTCTATGGTTTTCAAAATCGACAGGTAGTCTTTCAGACATGATATGGTTGATGTACACCTTGACTCATAAGCAGCTGTGGTTGTCTGTATAAGAAGTGCAGAAGGTCAAACCAGTCAAAATTCCATCACAGAGAGAGGGATCTCCCAAAGCTTCATGAGTTATTGAGAGTTGATGACTCCTGAGGGAGGAATTACCTTTCTTTAGAGCATGTGGGCCCAATGGATGATTCTCATATGGTAAGCACTAACTGGATTCAGTAAGAAAAGAGGGCATTGAGTCAGAAAGAAAATGGATTGGTGGATTCCTGGGGGAATTGTAGGAAGGTAATTTGGATGGATACAATCAAAACATGTTGCACATATATATTTTCAAAGAATTAATGAAATTCTTTGGTCTAAGATTCTACAAGGGCATGTAGTGAATATTCTTTGGTCTATCTTGCATCCAAGCCTTGCTTCTGTCTTGGTAACTTTCTAATTCATGAAAGGTAGAGTTTGCCAGCCATTACAAAAGTAGAAGCTTCCAGATAGCAGATTTGTAACCTCCTTTGGAGGTGTAAGATGAGGACATGTGAGCTAGGGTTGTCCATTCTGAAGCATCAGATTTTGAATTAGAAGCTAGCAATGAAAAGATGAAGGAGGGAGCAGTCATTTTGGTGGTGAACAATACAGGAATAACAACTACTACAATCATGTTACTAGTGCAACAGAAGCAAAAGGCAGCATTCTGAGTCCAGTGTTGTAGACAATCATTACGATATAGTGGTGCCCAGTATAGCCATGCAATCCCTAGAGTAGCTTTGCAATTTTAGTTATGACCCTAACCACAGTCTAGTCTTCTTTTATCCTCTTTACTTTCAAAGGAGGTGTGATGGCTACTCTTGGTTGTCAACTTGACCACAGCTGGATTGAACTACAATCCAGATATGGAGGTCACACCTGTGAGAGATTGATTTTGCTTGGGCGAATCTACTTCCAGTCCGAACCTTTGAGGCAGGAAAACACACACCTCTGATGCAGATCTGAAGTGGGAAGACACATGCCTTTGAACCAGATCTTGAGGTGGGAAGGCACAACTTTAATCTGGGTCACACCTTTTGCTGGAAGCCTGCATAAGGGCATGGCAGAAGGAAGCTTTTTCTCCTTGCCTGTTTATCCTTTTCTTGTTAGCAAGCCCATTCCTTCACTGGCGTTACAGCCTACTTCTGTAGGATTCCAACTCTACTGAAGACCAGCTGAGACATCTAACCTTGGGAACTGAGCAACTGCTGAGTTCTTGTACTCTCTGTTCACAGCCAGCTCTTGCTGGATTAGCTGGATCACAGCCTGCAAGTCATTCTGATAAATCCCCCTTCTATGTAAATGGATTCATTCTGTAAGTTCTGTTACTCTAGAGAACCTTAACTGATAAAGGGTTTTTCAGAATATCCTAGTAGTTATTTAAACCAACCGGCATATTTTCAACAGGTTTCTTTTTTACAAAAAAAAAAATCCAAAATTAGCTTTTGTTGATTAGCAATCCCTCTATACAAGTTAGTACCACAAAGGAGGATACCTGGAGCAACATGATTTACACTGTAAATTGACTAAATGCAGAAATGTACAGGGCAATGGGACATCAGAGTTTCAAGCTGGGCAGTTGGTGTTTGTTGTTATGCAATGATACAGTTGGGTTTTTATGCATATGTAGGTGTATGTATTGTGTGTGTGTGTGTGTGTGTGTGTGTGTGTGTGGTGTATGCATGCGAGTATGTAAGTGGTTATGCTTGAAAACATTACAGGAGGATGCCAGTGTCTTCCTCTGTCGCTCTCTGGGGACTTGATATTTATGCCAGGCTGGGCCAGCTAACCAGAAAGGTCTTAGGACCTGTTTGTCTCTGAAACACGCACACCCAGCCATTCTCATCTTCTTACACAGGAGCTAGGAGTTTGAACCCAGATCCTATACTAGAATCCACTGATCCCTCCCCAGCTCCACAACAGGTATTTCTTAAAGTGTTTGCAAAAGTTGAGTAAGAAGGACAATGGCCTCTCTGAGGGCAGACAACATGAAGATAGGACTTTACATGGAGAGTCTCTTTCTGCATACAACTTTAAGTGATTGAATATCCAATCAATTGAAACTGTTCAAAATAATTTAATTTTCTATCCGAAGATAAATTCAGTACAAAGAGGTATGCAGTAAATAGGAAGTGCCTGGTAGACCCACAGTTCCTCAGTAGGCCTGGGTGATAAAATGGGTTCAGAACCAACTGAGGGAGAATCTTGAGGATCCAGGGTTTTTTTTCCTCAAGGAAGCAAACAGAGAGCTTCATTCAAAAGTCCTTTAAAGAAGTGAAAAACCTCTCTGGGGCAAGTTCCTCTAAGTATCCCAGGTTACTCTATAACAGTGTTCCCAAACACTTGCTCCTTTGATTTAAACAGAATACTGATGGCTTAGGATGACACTTTATAGAACCTTGAATGGTTTCCACTCTGTCACTCAAAGCTTTAGACTTCGCAGTCATCTTCAGTCTATTGTCTTACAACTAGCTTCAGTTCTGCAAATAAAATACTGGTTCTTTTATAGAATGACCTCCGGTCACAAAGAATTCATCCTTCACACATGGCTTCATTCCTTCCTCATCCAGAGAGTGAGAGAGAAACTGAGGCACAGAGCCTTGATCAGGTCTTGAGGTGACCAGGATCTGCTTCCAGAATAAAACACAACCAAAACAAAAACATCTCCAGACTTTGGGCCTTGTGCTCAGCCATCTGAGGCAGGTGTTTCACATCCTGGCTTTTTGTCTCTGGGTTTTGTTTACCAGCACAGCATAGAGTGAGATTCTGAACTCACACCGTCTGTTTGATCTGCTACAGCGAAGATGGAATGCTATTCCAAGGGGTCTCTGCTCTGTGTCTGTGTCAGCGGCACAGCAGGTTGCCGGCTTGGGAAACCTCACTTCCTTGCTTACTGCACAGGTGTGCCTGTGCAAATCGATCACCGGGGAATTGATTGAAGAATGGGACAGATGTGCAGGGTCTGTCACAGAGAACTTGGGACCGAGGGCCAAGTTCAGCGTGGATTTTGATTTTTCTATGTTCCTTCAAAAAGTCCTTTCCCTGGGTCTCTGGGGGTCAGCTCTCTGGTAGTGTCACACTGGCATAAACTGTGGTGGGGTTTGATTCCTGTGGACAAAGAAGACATTCATGAGAGAAGGAATGTAGGGACGAAGTTCACAGGCAGTGAGCAGAGCAGCCTTCCCTGGAAAAGAAGAGGCTTAGAGTTCCCGTAGTACATATAGCTTGATGCTTCTAGTCTGTCACAATCTGGACATTGCTAGGCCAGCACTCAGGTCTCCCAGTGCCTACCTGCAAATGGGGCTCCATCTCCCTTCCAAGCATAAGTGTGCCATCAGGGAAATGAGAGATTTGAAGACTGGCCTTGCCTTTCGATCCCTCCTCTTCCCTTACTTAAATCAGGACACTTGCCAGGTCATGCTCTGCTATGTCTTCCCCACATGATAGGCTGAATCTTCCAAAATGGTAAGACCAAATATATCTCCCTTCAAGTTGTTCTCTTAGGTATTTTGGTCACAGCAATGTAAAAATAGGTAACAGACCTCCCATAGGGTAAAGAGAGTCAGAGGAAGAAAAAGACAAGCCAACTCACACCATGGTGGTTAGGAAACAGTAAAGAGGTATACCAAAGGAGATCAGAGCAACACATATCCTCTTTCAAGGACACAGTAGGTGGGCTTCCTCCAGCTGGGCTGCACTGCTTCCTAGCTGTATGATTGTGTTATGAGCACATCATGGATCAGGAGCCTGTCAATCAGGTAAGAACCTTCACCATTTATGACTCTGGAAATACCCTCACAGACACATGCACAGGTGTGCTTTATCAGTTTCTTAGGCGCCTCTTAATCCCATCAAGCTGACAACCAAAATAACCATCACAGAGTTCTTCAAGAATTCTTTTCTCCCTCTCCATCTTCCCTTTCTCCCACTTACTATCAGTCCTGGAGTACAGTTTGGGGAAGCCAAGAGAGGTCTAGATTATTAAGTTTTTAGGAGGGCTAGTGAGATCCAAATGTGGACGACAGAAGTGGTACCTGTTCGCTGTTTTTAAAACAAGGATGCCAGGTATTTGTTTTAGATGTGGTCCTTTGACGACTCTCAGAGAAACACTAGTCAGTACCTAGTGGCTCACAGCCTATGAGCCCAGATGAAGGATTTTGTATAATTCCTAACTAACCAAGACTACAGATATTCCTTTCTGCTTGTGGGATCTGGATCACTCTCACCAATATGATTCACTTCATCTCTCCCCTAAAATAAATACACAACAAAAACCTTCTTCCCCTTCTCAGCCTCTCACCAGACATTCAGTGAGGGGGGCAGAGATGCCTCACCTGGAAAGGCTCTGGGACAGGCTCTGTGGCAGCCACATAAATGGTTGTGCAGGGACTCTGATCTGTCAGGGCATCATTAAATTTCATCTCTGGAGCCTACAAGAGAAGCAAAGAAAACAGATTAGTTGAGCAGAAAGCTGGGCCCCATCCAACTACTCAAATTAAAAAACTCCTTAGTTGCTTGTTCTAACTTCCTCCCTGGTGAGAATTCTCCCAAACTTCCCTGGAGTTCACTTTTCTAGTCATTCCCAGAGTGACATCTTGGGGCTTACAACCTCTCAAGGCAACTTCATCCCTTGTTAGTGCTTTAGAAAAGAGATTTTCATCTCAATTGCTGTTCATTTCTTAGATACCAGAGTTTGTAGAGATATTTAATTTAATGACAAATGTTTGATTAGGGATGAGAGGGGTGAGGGGAAGATGGAAGCAGTTTTTTAATCAGCTTTTGATCACAGGTGCACTCTTTGCTTCTCTTCCTGGTTGGGAGAATTTTAATGTTACTAGACCTAAATGTAGGGATGAAAGATGGTGTCAATAACTTATATATTCTGTATTCAATTGGGAAATTTCATAAAGAAGTCTGTACTTAAAATAATCCCGAGCTGTCTTGGGACAATGGTATTAAATTTCCCTTTAAGATTTTTATCTAGGTAGAAGGAATTATTTTAAGCACAATTTTAACAACGTAGCACGTTTTTGTTTCTCGTGTCTTCTGTTAGGGGCCCTGATTTTCACATCTCCAGGTACACCACACTGGAGCATTATCAGGTGTATAACTTATTTTAGCTATTTTTTTTTTATGAATGGGAGCCCTCGAAATAACAGTATAAACCAGGAACCACATAATAAGACCTGGAGTGGTTCCTACTAGTTAACCAACAATTGTTTAATTTTCCATTATTATGTTCTGTTTTTGATTTTTCGAGACAGGGTCTCACTGTGTAGCCTTGGCTGTACTGGAACTCCCTATGTAGACCAAGATTTTGCCTCAAACTCAGAGATCCACCTGCCTCTGCCTTCTAAGTGCTGGGATTAAAGGTGTGTGCTATGACATCTGGATATTATTATGTTTTATTTAAAGATATTTTATAGCTATTATGATGAAAATAAAAGAAATGCTAATTTTTGAATAATATCTGTTATTATCTTTGTAATGATATAATAGTATGATAAATAAAAATGAAGGAAATTGTAAGGATGTAGGTAAGTCTGTACATATTGATATATAAAACAATAATGTCTTACATATTTAAAATACATATAAATTAAAAACCAATAAAAAATAGAATATAAATCAAGATGCAAAATGATAGTGTAGTTAAAATACTGTATGGAGTACAAAGAATAAAAAGAACACATGTATGTTAGTAAGTCAGGGATGTGCTGGGTGGTAGTGGGTATGCTTTTAATCCCAGTTTTTGGGAGACAGAGGCAGATGAAATCTCTGTGAGTTCAAGGCCAGCCTGGTCTACACAACCAGTTCTAGGATAGCCAAGGCTAGAAACCCTGTCTCAAAAAACAAAACTAAACCAAACTACAGCCCCCTCAAAAAAAAACCCACAAAACAGACAAAGAAGTCAGGGATGTAGTTTGTAATTTCTAGGATGGCCACTAAAAATTAAGAAAATAGTCGTTTAAATATTAATGCAATGTAGAATAAAGTTGAATGATAAAAATATAATTGAAAATTGCTCCATCAAAGAAACTCCAATCTCAGAGACTCTCACCAATAAGTTCTGCTAAATATATAAGGGGAGAAATATGATCAATCCCACCCAAACATTTCCAGAGAGTCACAGGAAGAAAATGCATCTGTTGGTGAGCTGAATTGTGGCCACCAAAAGATACGTGCCACCAGTGTCAGGGTGTCACTGTGTTGTGTAAGGCCTAAGCAGAGATGTGGATAAGATAGGTAAGGTCAGAACCTCAAGGCGAGGTCACTGAGCCACAGTGGGCCCACATCCAGGGTAGGATGTCCTAAGAGATGGAAAGAAGGCAGAGCACAGACAGGAAAGTTACCTAGAGATAGAGGCAGAAATTGAGGTATTACCACAAACCAAAGAGTGCTAAAGTTTGGAGCCATCAGATCATACTGAGATAAAGGTTTGTCCCAAGAGCTTTCAGAGGGTTTGGGGTCGTGCCAATATGCCACTTTCCTTTTGGATTTATGTGGTCTCCAGAACTGAAGTAAGCTGAATTCTGGTCGTTTAAATCACCGAGTTTGTAACGATTTGCTATGACAGTCTGACTGAAAGATTGCAAGCCTCATCCATTTGTACGGTTGGCATAATCATGATATCAAAGCCTCACAGAGTTATTATGAGGAAGGAAGATGACAGACCAGTTTCACCCAGAAACTAAGTGCATGAGTGCTTGTGTGTGTGTGTGCATGCGTGTGTGTGTGTGTGTGTGTGTGTGTGTGGCGGGGGTGGAAAGGGGAGGTCTTAACAAAATGTTAGAGAAACAAAATCCAGCAGCGTTTTAAAGGACCAAACTAAACTTGTTCTACTCCAGGACTGTAAAATAGGTTTGACTCCTACAGAAGCAGATAAACGAGGGAAAGCCAGCCAGAAGGCTCCCAACAGATGCCAGAAGAGTGTTGATAAAATAGGATGTCAGCTTGAGAAG
>LOEQ01003333.1:96878-131244 GCA_001685075.1 Bramus lutescens
CAGGGTATAAGCTAGCTGTGCGGGAGCTGGGCGGGACAAAAAGCAGGCCTGCTCGCCTCATCACTACAAATGACCAGTAAATATGTGCAAAAAAATGACACTTGGCTTCTCTTAAACCAAACTCAAAAATATTTACAAAGTATAGAATAAAATATGAAAGAGGATGCCAGAAGAGTATTTTTATTACCTAGGACTGAGAAAAATTTCTCAAATAGGTTAGAAGTAATAACCGTCAAGGAAGAGGTTACCAAATTGCTCTAGCCTGACATTAAGAAGTGTTCTATTTCAGAAGGGCTTACTGAGAAATTACAAAGGCAAACCACACATGATATGGATCTAACCTCTAAAGGACTCACCTCTAAAACAGCTTTTTGGTTTATACTAACTTGTTTTAAAAAAGGCCTAAAACTCAGAGGTAAATGGGTATGACATTTGAAAGTTGGGCGATTTTAATATGTCAATAAACATATGAAAAGTTATTACTTATCAGAAAAAGCCATAATAAGACCCCTTACTGGTAAGGAAAAAATAAACGGGCTAATGGTAACAAATTTTGGCCATCACATACAACTTTTAAAACTTATTTATTGGAAAAGCAAATTGGCACCTACTTCAAAGAACAATTTGGTCCTAACCAGTCAATTGGAGAATCCATATGCCCTATCATTCGGCAAATCTACTTCTAGGTATGTGCAGCAACAATATGTAGACATATTCACCAGAAGACAGTCACACAAATTTCATTACTGTAACTTTCATAATGACCTCAAATTGGAAATAACCAGATGTTCATTAATAGTCATCTGGATAAATATATTCCCAAACAGCACATTCACACATTGCTAAATGAGAATGTATGCCACCTGAGTTCAAAGACACGCAAGAATTTTAACTAGATGGGAGAATGTGAGGTTCCCGAAAAGAAATATATAATTCTTATTTCTAGAAGCCAGGATAGTGATTATCTCTGGGGAGGAGATGGGAAGCTGGGGTACAGAGGTGTTCTGGAAAAACTGGCTATGTTCTGTTGCTTCCTGAGTGGTATTTTACAGTGGAAGACTCAAACTGAAAGATGGAATTTCTTCTCAAGTCTGTCAATAGGCTTGATTTAGCCCTAACTCTTTTCATTTTCTAATACTTGAGAAACTGATTCTGAAACACACACTCAGCCTCCACTAAGCAAACATTTAGGTGAGAGGGTACCATTGGGGCTCTCATTTCTTTAAATGGAAGTTTGTTCTTAACAGGCATCTATGGTCATTGTGGTGGTTTGAAACAAAATGGCCCCCATAGGGAGTAGCACTATGAGGAAGTGTGGCCTTGTTGGATTAGGTGTGGCCTTTTTGGAAGAAGTATGTCACTGTGGGGTTGGGCTTTGAGATCTCATACATGCTCAAGCCATGCCCAGTGAGACAGTTCACTTCCTGTTACCTGCCCATCAAGATGTAGAACCCTTGGTTCCTTCTCCTACACCATGTCTGCCTGCATGTCACCCACTATGATGTTAATAGACTAGACCTCTGAAATGTTTTCCTTTATAAGAGTTGCTGAGTCATGGTCTTCACAGCAATAGAAACCCTAACTAAGACAAAGATGTAATAAACCCACCAGACCATCACAGGGAGCAGAAAGAGATCTGCCCAGAACTGTCTTCCTGGTCCTCAGGAATGAATTTATTGTATTAGTATGCAATTATCTTTACCCTCATAATTTTTGACCAAGAATATGTGACCCCCCACTGTCCTAAATGGACAAATTATGGGTTAAAAAAATCCTCTAGAATTAACTATATCTGGAAAATAGCAGCATCTAATGAGGATTCTGTAGACTTCCTATCCCTTACTGCTAATGTATCTGTTCCCCGACCCCATCATGTCTCCTATTTTCCCATCATTCCTTCTTAGTTCAGAGGTCACTCTACCTCAGTTTTATTTTTCTCTCCTCTTCCTTCAATATGTTCCGTTTCATTTGAATCCCACACTGACTGGAATTTTCAAGACCCTCCCTTTCTCAATCCAACTGTACTGCACACATGCCTTCATTTGAATCAGGCCAGCATGCCACAAAAGCCTTCTCGCACCTCCCCATTTCCCAAGGTTGTACCATTCAAGGAGGAAGTCTGAGGAGATGCAGTGTAGACTCTTAGAATGCCAGAGCTGGACAGGAGTCCACTGTGGTGTGTTTACTTCGTCTCATTATATGAAGAAGCAGGTCACCAGACTGCCCAGTGTTTCCCATTATTTCAAACAACAGGAGTTCCAGGGACACGGGTTCAACAACTTTTAGGGGAGTTCTTATTCTTGACTTCTTCCCTAATTTCATCTACTCTAGAACCCCTATGGAACCATGGTCGTGTGCAAGGTGGCCCAATCCCACAGGAAATATGACAGACATGCCCCAAGAAGAGCACAGAACTTACCCCTGATTTCTGCACTTGGGCATAAATAGTAAGGCCTTTTTCTTCCACTGGCGGCTGGCAGTGGCTTCTTTTACCTGCAAAGAAACACAGCAGCTACCTTCCTAAGTCCTCAGCGTGAGGCCCCTCCCCCAGTCCTGTCTGGCCTTTACTCTCCAGTCTTTCCTTTCCTGTCACAGGAGCGAGGCACTGGTTCCCAGCCTCTACTCATTTGTTGATAGCATTGGATCGGTTACTCGATCTGTCTAAACCTGTGTTCCTAATGGCAAATGGAATTTGAAATGCCTGTCTCACAGGGCTATTGTGGGAATTAAATGAGAAAATACCTGCAAAGTGTTTACACCAATTACATCAGCAGGCAGCAAATGTCCAATATGTGCTGCGACCCTCAGCCTTGGGTGCTATTTGACTGCTGTACAGTTCAGCTACTTTAATCTCTATGTCTGTGTGTGTCTGCTCTCCTAGTAGGGTTCTAGGTCTTCCGAGGCCACAGCGGGCTATTTATAGCATGTCTCTTATTCTCCAGCTGGTAACATGTTGCTTCGCTCACAGCTTTCTCATCCCCCTATTTCTGGAGGGCTTGCTAGTGTGTGGGATGAGGGTAGAGGTGGGTGATTCACTTGGAAGTGTCTGGAAAACAGGTCAACAGTGTCATTTCTTTGTTTCCCATCTAGAAAATCAGCCCAGAGCCTGGGGTCTCTGTAAATTAGTGAGCTGTGAAACATTTTAATTTCTAGATGACATTTAAATTTTCCTTTTTAAAATTATACAGAAACTCCTCATTATAAAAATTCAAGTTGGTTAGAAATACATAAGATTATAACTTCTCCTTCATTAACCAACCCCATTGTATTCCCAGAAGTAACCAATTAAAAAAGTTTCCTATATGTCCATCTCTGGGCAATCTAGTACTTTCTGTGAAGACATAAATGTTCCCTCTGCATAGACTAATAGCCACAAGTAGTGAGCACTTGAATGTGTGACGAGTGAAATCAAGAAATTGCTACCTAATAGAAGTTCAATTAAATATTGAATGATACAGTTTTAGATTATCAGTGCTATAGTTTATAGATTTTTTTAAAAAAACACAAACAACGCCATTCTACTCCCATATCTCCATAACATGACCTTGTCACTTAAAAATCTCTCAGAGGCTCTTCAGGATGCTGCAGTGGCCCCTCTTCACTTTTCCTAACACTGAACCATTTCCCTTGCATGCATCATGCATGGATGCATGGGTGAGGACGTGGAAAGGAAGAGTCTGACCTACCCTTCCTCCCTCCTCTTCTTTTTTTTTTTTTCAGTTCAGAAACAGATTTTCTGGAGCAAGCTCAATTTGACTTCAAGTCAGCCAAGTCTTTGGATGTAATGAAAAAGACCTGAGCCCTAGATCTTAGCCTTAGCATTTGCTGTGTGGCATTGAACAGATTAAGTCACCTCAATGGGGCTCTTTACATATTGTAGTTGTAAAACCAGAGCATAGACCATTATTGGTTTTTAGCTCTCACACGAAGCAATAAATTGTCTTATGTGATCATAACTTCAAGTATTTTAAACCTGCTATAAGTACTGTTTCTAGAATCTCCTTAAGACTTAAACATTGACCCACTCACATCAAGAGATATGTCTGTCTACAGATGCATGTGTATATATGTTTATCATTCAGGAAAACCACTGTGTGTTTTCTGCACAATGGTTTGCCAATCTCCACAGCAATACTACAAAGGGTTTAGTATCCTCACTTTGCAGATGGAGGCAAGTTTGCTTGGTTACACTGGTGCTAAAGTTTGCCTTTGGGTGCTGTCTAAGGCCAAAGCCCCATGTGCTCATTTGTTTATTTGGGGATGGGGTCTCAGGGCTGATCTAGAAACCACAGGCTGGAGTGATCCTCCTGCCTCAGACTCGCAAGCAGCTGTTACTACAGACTTGTCTCATTGGACACTGCCCAGTGCCTACACTTTTAACTAGTGTATTCTCATGGAGACAAACTTGCCAGAACAACCTTAAAATTCTTCAGAAGAGTCATTGGGGGGCATTCTTGAGAAGACACCATTACACATTGCCAGCAGAATCTCTTGAGCAATGTTTAGTGGAAGATATAGCAACTAAATGCAGATCTTGGCATAGATTTGTACAGCACTGGGTTACAAGGCATAAATGGAGCCTGGAAAAGCTGGGGATGCGTGTTGAGGGTGGGGGATGTGGGCTTTGGATTCGGTGGGAAGGGAAGTGCTGCTCCCTGAGTGCTTAGCTGCTTGCTGAGCAGAATGTAGGGAGGAAGCTGTGTGGGCTGTGTGGAAGGAAGGGGAGCATCCCTTCACTAGCCAGGTTAACGTGGGACTCTTGCCTGCTTTCTCAGCTTCTCACTCTCACTGGGTTTTGATGATGAAAACCAAGTGGATCCACTCCCAGACCCTTTGCTCTCAACAGAAGCTTTATCTGTATAACACACCCCTCCCCCACTGCCTCAGAGAACTCTTGGATGGAGGAAATGAGGCAGAGGTAGGCCTCTGTGCTGCGCTTGACACCTTCTTACATAAGCAAAACTGACCTCAATGTGCTGAGGTAAGGGCTTTTCTAGGAAGACCGTGGTGTGTGGATCACACTGACCTCCTTGAGCACGACACGATCCCTCAGCTTGGTGAGGAGACCAACATAGTGTTCTGTGCTCCCCCCAGGGAAGGCCAACAAGGGCGTCTGAGTCAGGATGCTCTGATCCAGATGGGTGAGTGGGAGTCAATACGGCTGAGGGGGCACATGGCCCTGAGATAACGAACCATAGGACAATTTGGAAGAAAGATCAAGCATTTAAACTTGGAATAACAGCCTTACTGCTTTTAGTCTACCCTGGGACCTGTTTCACAGATCCAAGACTTCTCTGAATTCTCTTCTCTAGCAAATATCAGTCGAATGTGCCTCCTGTTTCTATTCCTTTAGCCTTCCGTACAAGCCAAACCTCACTGCTGCATTTAAATTATCTACACAGTGTCTTCTATATTAGACACTTGCGGATCTGTCCTCTACTGATTCCCTTAACCTGGTAGTGGGGCTCAACAGACAAGAATGGACTGAACTGAGCAGGGATGGGTTGATTCAGTCTTTTTTCCGGGGAGTCCCAGGTAGAAAGCTGTAGTGAGAATGAGTCTGTGCTCGTATTAAGATCTATTCTGCTTACCACTGGGAGCCCAGCAAGAGCCCCTTCTTGCCAGACCTACCTTGTTTTTTCAGGAGTATGACTGCCATGGGGACCAGAATGATGAGGAGTATAATGAACCCTAATGGCCCAGCAGTGTGTGGTATCCATGAGCTTGTGTCTGAAAAAAAAAAAAGCCAAAGGACAATATGAAATGCACCATATGGGTTCAAAAATACCTGACCCAGAAGTGAGAAGACTGAGCTTCATGCTCCATTTCCGTACCTCCCTCCCCAGGGAGAGACATTTGTTTACGTGGTATTAGAGACCAGCCTGCGACCACTAAGGTTTCCAAGTCCACCTTCTTATCCCCCACTTCACTTACTATCCCTGAATTCACATTTCTGATTTCATAAAGATGCTTCTAAGTAAAATGCTTTATTTTATCTTTATCACTTGTCTAAAATTAACTTGTCTTCTCTCTCCGGCCAATCTTTTGCCCTGCTTCTCCATTTCTAAATTTCTAAAGTATTGTGTGTCCATTTTTGGTAAAGGGGATGTGATGGTCCCGTGGGCTTGTCCCTGTGCCCCCAAACTACTCCCATGAGACAACTGGGAGGAAGAAATTAGCTTTTCTTCTTAAAAAGGTAAACACAATAGTGCTATTATTGCCCTTAAATGCAAATGACTGTGTGGAACCCAGCAGACCCTAGCTGAGAGAAAAGCATGTCATTTTTCCTGTAAATTATCATAGTTCAAATTAGCAAAGCTAACTGAGGCTTGAAATCATAGAGCCAAATTTTGTAGCTTTCTCAAGAACACTACTTCCGAAAAGAGTGAATATGGCCTTTGTCTCAATCAACAAGGTACGTGGCTCACTAACAGAATAGTGGCCAGTTGCTAAGTTCTTACAGTCAGATGCTTTTTTTTAAAAAAAATATTTATTTATTTATTTATTATGTATACAATATTCTGTCTGCGTGTATGACTTCAGGCCAGAAGAGGGCGCCAGACCTCATTCCAGATGGTTGTGAGCCACCATATGATTGCCAGAAATTGAACTCAGGACCTTTGGAAGAGCAGGCAGTGCTCTTAACCGCTGAGCCATCTCTCCAGCCCCCAGTCAGATGCTTTTAATAGTGAATCCTGTACACCACTGTATGTAATCAGAACAATCCTAAGGGGTGGGTACTTTTAACCTTTCCACTTTATTAGTAAATGGCATGAAGAATATCAAGAACTAGAACTAGGAATGGGAGAGGAAACTTGGCTGAATACTAAAGACAGGCTCCCTGGGAGTCAGAGAGACTCCTGGAGCAAGCAGTGAGGTCCCACTTGAAGCACCAGGTTTCTAAGTAATGATACCAAGTTCTAGTGTTACTAACGAAACAAAGACAGTATCAGGTACTGACACAATGTGGGGGGACACTTTATAAAAAATGATTGTGAAAGGAAAGTGGTTTTAAAAACATCCTGCCCCGAAGTATAAACACAAACAAATAAATAAGCTTCCTGGTTGTTGAACCTTTGAGGAGTCCATCAGAAGTTGAAAGGAAGAACCAAGTGGGTTAGAAAGGAACAGAGTAATGGCAGACACAATTCAGATGTTTCTAGAACCGATGAAAATATAGAAGAAGTCCCAGAGAACTGGTAAGAGGCTCTAGTCCAGCAGCTACTCAGTAGTTTCCTTCTGGTCTTGAAAGAGTTCTTCTTCCCAGGCTCTCCATGTGGCTTGTCACAAGCAATGACAGATTCTCTTCCTCAAGTAGACTATGTTTTAACCCTGCTAAATACCAATTTTAACCATCTTGATCAAAAAAGGATAGGACCTAGGTGTGGTGGTTCATGCCTCTAGTCCCACCACTCGGAAGCCTGCCTGAGTTGTGGAGGGAGACCCTGCCTTGAAAATGAATGAATGAATGAGTGAATGAATGAATGAATGAATGAATGAACAAGCAGAGAGTTGTCTTTGTATAACACGTAAAATGTGAAGGCAGCTGTGAACTACTCTGCAGGACATCCTGAGTGGTATATGATGGTTGAGAACCCTCTGTGTTTGTATGTCTATGTATGTACGTATGTATGTATGTATGTATGTATGTATGTATGTATGTGCATGTATGTCTGACTGGGAGTCTAATTGATTCAGATTTTTGATGTCAGTACCAGGCACACACAGAGAAACTCCCCAAGACTAGGAGAGAAGCAGGGGCAGTGGCCTGAGCTTCTTTAGTGAACCGTGGTACTGGTCCAGCGAATCATGATAGTGGTGCTTACTATTTTGAGAGAGTTCCTCTTTCTTCTTCCAACATATGTATCTTGAGAAAGTCTATAACAGAAGCTAATTTAAGAACAAACACCTCAACCATTTACATCATTTCCAAAGGTAATGGAATACCTTTGGAATATTTCTTCTAAATTTCATATGAGATTTACAAAAAGACCAAAACCCAAGGTGATGCCTCTGAAATGGGAAAACAACAGATGATGGACTTTTACAGGGACTTGCCTGCCAAATCTGCCTTTCTCACCTCCCTGGGCCTTCTGCTGGCAGCCCCACTGCCCACCTACTCACATAAGTCAACAGCAACAGGTACGTGACTGAGACTCCCTGTGTGGTAACACCAGGCCCGTGTCGTCTCAGAATCTCACGAGGATGAAATCAATGGGCTGTTTATATCTCATGACATAAATGGCCAGCTTCTGCCAGATATGAGGCAATCTGGCCATCAGCTTGAAAGATAGTTTTATCAACTCTAATTTTTCTCTTTGCCTTTTAAAATATATATGAGTATATTGGTGAATTTTTTTTAAAATCAAACCATTGGTTTAAAAAATCTTAAAGGAACCATATATGTTGTTTAGTTTATCCAACCTACTCACTTCACACTGAGGAAACAAGTATATACGGTGTTCTTGAAGATTCAGTGGCACAATTGGGAAGGTGAGAGCTGTAGATTTTGAGGTCTGTGACAGCCTCTGGAGAGTGAAATCCCATGAGGAAAGTAGCCACAAATGCTGATGCCTGGGAGAGCTAAGGCCTTCAAGGTGGCCAACCCATTTCTTTGCTATCTTCCTTCCACTGTTTATTCCCCTTCCTGATGATGTTCTGGCTGTCCACCACCCCTGCTCACTCCCTACGCTCAGGCCCCTCTTCCTTCCTCGGAGTCACCTTTCCTGAACATTCCAGCCTCACTCTACCCTCTCCTACAGACTTCAGCATCACATATAGTTTATGTCATATAGGTTTGAACCTCTGTTTTCCCACCATTATCTTTGCAATGCAAACCATTTTAACTGATGCTAATAGAAACCAGACAGGCAGATTCAATTCCATCTAATTAATAATGGTGTGTACTATTTAATGGTGTGTGTGCCTCAGAGTCTTTCATACCATCCAAGGCCTGTTTCATCACCAATAAAGTGAGCATAAAAATATTTAATCCACAAAGTTGTTCTGATGAACCAGGACAATCATGTACATAAAGCGTTCAGAGCAACAGCTAAAAGTCATGAAATGATCAATGAACATCACCTGTTTCCACTAGTCTCAGCTTCCCAGTGAACCTCTAGGAGGCCAGAGATCATCTCTTGGCAGAGAGGGCACATACATCCTCAGTAAGTTCTTAATGGTTGATTGGAACAAAAAAAAATGAGTTTGCTCTTAAGTGCAAAAGTGTTCTCGTCATTGAAGCCCAGAGGTGCCAAGTCCCATCCTGTCGTTTGGTTATGACTTAGTTTTCCCATCGGAGAAGCAGGCCCCAAGGTGCCTATATTTAATGCTCACCCACATGGTGCTATTTGCTAATCATGGTATTTATGTAGAAACTATCAAGGACTTGAAGGCCTGAGGAATTCAGACAAATATGGACACAGTGCTGCTTATTTAGCTTGTGTGTGTGTGTGTGGCAGGGGTCAGGTTACACACAGTTTCCAAAGTTTCTGGAAATGTTCTCCTTATGGTCCTCTGAGGCCTTGTTCCTATTGCTCTGCCTGTTCTCTGTGCTGTTCTTGTGTGAGGATCAGTCCCTTACTCAGTTTCTACACCAAGCAAAAGGGAGAGGGCAAAGCTCTACACCAAGAATCCATGTGTTTCAGTCTCGTGTGGAGGATCTGAAGGGACTCAAAGAGAGACGGGAGCTTCTGTCCATCACCTGATAGGCTCAGACCTCTCTCTCTCTCTCCCTCTCTCTTTTTCTCTCTCTGTGTCTCTCTCTTTGTCTCTGTGTGTCTGTCTCTCTGTCTCTGTCTCTGAATCTCTCTAATAATAATAATAATAATAATAATAATAATAATAATAATAACTGTACTTCCTAGCTTTCCTTGTATTGTGTTTGGCCACATAATGAGTTGTAGCCAATGAGAAGCATTTGAACTCTATCCTTTCGCCATTGCTGTCAGGTTGGCTAGACGGGGAGTACACTGGAGAGGACCGTAGTCATGGAACACCTAGGTGACTATGAAAATGAGGCTTTGCTCGACTGAGTGCCCTGGGACAGGAAGGAGTCAGAGGAGGCACCAATGACCTACTTGACACAACTTTGCAGTAACGGCACAAAGCTGGGAGAGTTGCTTGCCTGCAACACATCACCTGGGCTGCAGTTTCCAGACCGGAAGATCCCACTCTCTCTCCTTTTCTTCATTCATGTAGTGAGGCCATTCAGGATGGTGGTTCTCAGAAATCAGATAAAACTGGCTTTTGGTTCCATCAGCCCTTCATCCACAGAGAAACATTACCTCAACTTTTTTTCTCTTTCTTTTTTCCCTTTTCTTTTCTTTAATTTTCTTTTGAACCAGAGTTATGATACCCCCGCCCCCCACAGAAACCTCCTTAGAAGCAGCTAATTGGGCTGACTGAAGACACCTGTGCTATTTAGAGGCCACAGTACTTTGTATGACTGTCCTTCCTCTGCTATTAGCTGTGAATTAACTGTAAGTAAACTATTAGCTGTGAGAAAACCTGCACAGAGCCACACTTCCAAGGAAAACGATGATGGCCATCTTCTTTCCCTTTGTGTCTCTGAAAAATCTGTCGTCACAGCGACACAGAAGCTTCTCTCCCTTCAAGTCCTCAAATCATGATATTTAAAGAAGATAAAAAAGAAAACAAAACAGAACCCAAAAAATAAATGTTGTTCATCCAGGAGCCTCAAAGATGCTCGCATAACGGTCTGAGAGTACCGGATCTCTTTCCTGCCTTTCATGTGGTTTTGTCAGCAAGGTTACCAGCATGGCTCCTTGAAGGAAGGGCTCCTTGAAGAAGTTGGCAATCTTCAAGAGATGCCTTCTTAGTGGTAGTTTCCAGTGAGAAATGAGGGTGGGGAGAAGACACTAACAAGTCTGGGAGCACCCATAATTTTTTTTTTGGAACCCACACCTTTTGGAAACACTGTTTACACTAGCCTGTCCTTCCCCAGATAGTGTTGCAGAGGGAACTAAAATGTGCCTGAGGCCATTTCTCCCATTCTTTCATGGCCAGTACAAGCTGGCTCTGGATACACAACTGCCCAGCCAATAACTGTACTTCCTAGCTTTCCTTGTATCGTGTTTGGCCACATAATGAGTTGTAGCTGATGAGAAGCATCTGAACTCTATCCTTTCGCCATTGCTGTCAGGTTGGCTAGATGGGGAGTACACTGGAGAGGACCATAGTCATGGAACACCTAGGTGACTATGAAAATGAGGCTTTGCTCGACTGGGGTGAGGGACACTCTGGAGCTCAAGTGTCAGCCCTTTCTTCCACTGAGCCAGCATTCTACTAATTTCTTGAGAAAGTTTTCCCTTTGAGTGTGGGCTTCCAGGGGCATTCCCTTCTAGCTGAATTTTTAAGATTCTGAATCAACCGTCCTTGCATAGACATAATACTTTCAAAACAGAGTGATTAAGGACAGCAGGAAGTCCCACACAGGATCTACTGTCAAACCACATTAATGTGCTTCACATGACCTAGATAAAAGACGTTGTGGGGCCCTAGTACTTAGGCCTTGCATATGAGACTTCTTTACGATGGACACTGAAGATATACCAAATTCTTAAACGGCAACTGGAACTTGGATGATTGTATGACTGAGCACCTAGACAAATGTCATCAATACTTCTTTTCAAGGCATAAATGTGTCCATAGACATATTTTCATTGACTAAAGTGAAAAACTGTCTTCAAAATGACTCTTCTGACTTACTGATGGCAATATCTGATGAACCTTCAGTCTACCACACAGTTTCGTTCCAGGGCGGAGGTTTCCCTATGTAAGGAGTCTTTGTCGCAGTAACAGTCACTGCTTTGGCTCAGGTCTCAGCACATTTTGACGGATTACTGTCCTAAGGTCCTCCTATAACTCGTTTCTTTCTCTCTGCCTCTTGCTGACCCCAGTCTGTTCTCTACGCCACTGCAAATTCTCTTTGAAATGCAAAGACAGTGGAGCAGTTTCCCATCTAGAACCACCAGTTTCTGTCTCCCTATTACCTGCAAGGCGGTGGAGAATGTGGCCTGTGCCTTTTTCTCTGCTTCTCCCTCTGCTCAGGATGCCTTTTTGTCAGTGAGTCTGAGTAACTTCTGCTCATTCCTCGAATCCCCATCTTCGAGGAGCCAGTGCTGTTCGTTCCCCTCTTTATTACCTTGCTCACACTTTGGTTTTGTAACCTCCCCTCCATATCTTGTGATCTAGGATCATTGTCTGTCTATTTACAGAATTATCTTCTTCAGGACAAAGATTGCACTCTTTTTTTTTTTTTTAATCTTTGTGTGCTCAGTCCCTTGCATGATGCTGGAACATGGTAGAAACTCAATAGATAGATGTTTTGTCAAAGCAAACACAGCACTTTTAAAATTAAAAACTTCCATTTGCAAACACAAAGTGATAGACCAACGGCTTTCAGCTTGTGACCCCCTTCACAGGATCACCTAAGACCATGGGAAAACACAGATAGTTACATTGCAATTCATAACAGTAGCAAAATTACAGTTATGAAGTAGCAACAAAAATAATTTTATGGTCAGGGGTCACCACAACATGAGGAACTGTATTAAAAAGGGTCACAGAGTTAGGAAAGTTGAGAACCACTGTGATAGACCAATGAAAGTGGGTTTTCAGTAATTTAGGTAATTTCCTCTACAGACCTGTGAAGAGGAAAGGTCAAGCTGCAAAATATCTGTGTGTCTGGCTTGGATTTGGTGAAGACCTCCTCCATCTTTGGAGGTGGAAAAATCATTACTTGTACTATGCGTTTAATTATGTTCTCTTAAAATTTATATTTGGAAGTCCTTAGGATGTGACTTCAATTGGATATGGGAGCTTTACAGAGATAATCAAGTTGAAACTAGGGTGTTAGTGTGGTGGTATGGCTTAATTACTACACCTACTCCCTCATATGTTGAAGCTCTAAGCCTCACCAGAGTGATATTTGGGAACAAGTTGTTAAGAAGGTAATTAAGTTCAAATGAGGTCACTAGGGTGGCTCTTATCTAACCTGACTCTTGTCTGTATCAAATGAGGGAAGGGAGAAAGGCACCAGGGATGCACAGACAGAGGAGAAAGGCCATCTGCAAGTCAAGGAGAAATCAAACCAGACAACAACTTGATCTTGAGTTTCTGGATTCCAGGACATTGAAACAATAATTTCCATCAATATTCCCAGAAAACTAAGACTCACTAGCATCTCTTATTAACAGTTCTTGTTGACATACTCACGAGCTGAATCACAAATGTCACCTCTGGAAGGAACATCAGTAATTTACCCTTTGGTTTGCAGATGGTGAAATGGAGGCCCAAGAGAGGAAAGGGGCTGCCTCGTGTCTAGTATCTTTACTGACTGGGTGAGTGTCATGGTCTAGCCATGATGGGTTCATACATTCCAGGGTAGGAGTGTGCAGGTTAGAAATGTTAAGCAGAATAGAAAGAGATACAAAAGAAATTCAGAGACATAGGATAGTACTGGGAGGGCAACTCAGTGAATGCTGAATACTGAATCTGCCTGCATTTATTTTTTATAAACTTATATACCCCAATACAGAAGGGGGGAGCAAAAGACTGCTTTAACATGACACAAAGGATGACCAGAGCAGCAATAGGCTTGAATTCTCTGACCTTTGGTCAGGGTGGAGCGGATCCACCTCTATGGGCTATCTTAATGTCCAAAGCACAAAGTAACCACACCTTAGGTCGGGATATCTTGTTTGTAACCATTCCTGTTGTCAACAGCTTTGAGAAAGTGAAAACAAGCATAAACTCTCTGACCTTTAATCAAGGTGGAATAAGCTCACAGCTGTGCCCCTCCCAGACGAGGCCTTGAAAGAGTTCTGCTCAGAGCACCCTGTCTTGTCACTTGGTGTCCCTCCGTACCTCATGGAAGCCTGCTACACATTTGGTCACACCAGTGTATACTTCATCCTCAATACGCCTTACACTTACACAGGTAAAACCTTCAGTGTTCGCTTAGTGTCCTGTTCTGAATGCTCTTAGGTGTAAGCTTCATGGATTTCCATGATTTTATTATGCACTAGTTAGAGTCTTGTCAAGCTGTCTTGAAGCAGGATTCCCATCCCAGCATCCCATTTTGAGATAGGCCAAGGAAAAATGTATTGCCTGTCCCTAAACAGGCTTTTACAACCAAAGAGAGCTGGGCTGGCATAACGGGTATTTCTCCCTCATCTTCAAGGAAAACAACTAGTTTTCCATTATGATTTCTAAGGCATTTTAAGTGAATTCACTCTTCCATGAACACCTATGAGAATCCCAGCACCAGACAGCTCAGTTCTCTCACTGGCTCTGTGTTTGATCTTACTCCAACCTTTCGATTTCTTTCTTCACTTCATCAGGAGTGCGAAGATGTTAGCACTATCTACATTATCTGATGGCTGTTAGGGTTAGTGACATGCCATGTAGCCAGTGAACAATCAAAACCAAGCCATCACTTATAGATGAAAAATAAAGTCTCAGAGAAAGTTGAGCTTTTTATTCCAATAATTAGAAAGAGCCCCTGGGACCACATTCTGGAAGTGTCCCACTATACAGCACTATTTTTTTTCCTCAGGATGCCCGAATGACTGTGGGCAGGGAGAACCTGGAGAATAGTCTACACATGGTTTGTGGGCCACATTTAGAAAGTAGATGGTTGACTCTTTCCATGACACGACTACATTAGGTTCATAAAAAAAGAAGTCAAAGGAATATGCTGGGGTACAGCAGGGGTATTTCCTCTCTGAGAACCCTTTGGGGGTGGGGAGTCTCTATTACAGGAAGTACTATGCTCAGAGCATAACGTATGTACAGCCCTCTTCCTCTGTCTCTGTCCATCTGTGTGCCACACAGACACCAAGTCTGTGTGGTGGGAGTCTCCTTAAAATGACTCTTGCTCCCTTCTCCAGCTAGGAGGTGTCAGGGTAGAAGTAATGCCCTTCAGGGCTTTCCCCAAACCTTCCTGTGACAGAGGCGCAGTCTGGCACAAGAGGGCAGTGGTCTATTCTGTTTCTTGGTGAGATGGGCTTACTTCATCAGCTTTCTCTCACAACAGAACAACCATAGGTTCCTCCTATGTAAAATGAAGCTGGTAGTAGCACCCACCTGACAAATTTAGTGTGAGCCAAAGACACGATAGGGTTAACAGTGCCTTGCCCATAAGGGAGGGCCACCATTTCATCACCATTCCCTGGCTTCACACTCTGGAACTTAGCTTGCCTCTCACTCTGATCCTCTGATCCTCTCACTGGCTCTAGGATTCACAATCCTTTCACAGCACAAGCCCCACCCTTACAGCCTGAACTTCATCATCAAACAAACGTCTCCTGTTTGCATTTACAGTGCATTGCTGTGGTGCAGAGATCGCGCATCATATCAACTCCTTTCTCTTGTAGGATAAGCACCAGGGAAGTACTTACTGACAGCATAGAACTATCTCACCACAATGGAGCACGGCTTTGGGACTGAGCACTTGCAACCTGCTTTCTCCTTCCCAGACACCACTGTGCGCTCATGACGATCCAGGGCAGAAGGCCTGGAAAAAGGGTTTTCTCTTGGAAACCTGAGTTCTAGGTCTGATTCTGTTTTTTTTTTTCCTCCCCCTATTTGTTCCTCAACTGGGAACCAAATGGAATAGAATGCCACCTAGGGCTGACATGAAAGCACCTTTGTTGGATGTGTCTGGAGGCCTTGACAACATATAGGTAACAAGTGCCGTTGGCAAGGCTTGGCTATGAAGCAGAGCTATTGGACCGGTTAGCATTGGATTTGCCACTGATGATGTGCCCAGGCTGCCCCCAGAGTACCCACCTGAGGATTCTCGCCTGCACTCCTGTGATAGGTCAAAGCTCTGAGAGCGACTGCTGACAGGGTTGCTTGCCGTGCAGTTGTAGATGCTGTCATGATGCTGGTTGCTAAGGGTGATGAACAGGAGGTGGGAGTGGTTGGCTAGGCTCAGCTGATGGTTGCCGGCCTCATCTCTCCAGCTGTAAGTCACATGATCGCCTTTCTTCACCGTGCAGGCTACCGTCAAGTTGCAGGTCCCATTCCCGTTCTCCTGGGTCTTGTTTAGCACATTAATCTCTGGAGTGGAGACCTGCTCTGTCAGGAGGAGGAGCAAGGGAGCCATCACTGAAACACAACTCCTGGAACTCAATTTGGCTTATTTGCTCAAACAACGACCAGAAAATTAGCATTTCCCCCTCACTGAGACATCTCAAGTGCGAGTTGTCTGTTGTGGAAAACTGCTGCTCACAGCAACCTTCAGGACTCTCTGCTCTTTCCAGGACCCTCGAGATAAGATAGAGAAGCAGTTGGTATGTGGCTCCTTCCTGCTAATACTGTTAGGGTACTGTGTGCCTCACCTGGATCGCTCTGTCAGTTCTATCAGGAATAATACGAGTTTTGATTGGCTTAAAGTACAACCTCCCAGAGTTTGAAGCATGAGCTTTCAGTGATAGGATTTCATCATGCCTGTGTGTGTGGTGTGTATGTATGTGTGTGGTATGCATGGTGCGTGTGTGGAATGTGGTGTGTGTGTGGTATGTGGTGCACATGGTATATGTGTTGTGTATGTGGTGGATGTATGGTGTGTGTGTATGCGTGTATGTGGTATATGGTGTGTATGGTACGTGTGTGGTGTGTGTGTTGTATGTGTGTGTGGTGTGTGTGTGTTGTATGTGTGTGTGGTGTGTGTGTGGAATGTGATGTTTGTGTGGTGTGTGTGTGGAATGTGGTATGTGTGTGTGTGGAATGTGATTGTGTGTGGTGTGTGATGTATGTGGTGTGTGGTATGTATGGTATATGCATGTGGTGTGTATGTGGTGTATGGGAGGTGTGTGTGGTGTATTTGTGGTGTATGTATATGTGTGTGTGTAGCAAGTGCTTAGTGGGTCTAAGGCACTGGTAGGTTTTCAATCATAGCCACAGGCCCTATCTATCTGTACAATTCTAAAGCCATGAGACAGGCAAGGCAAAAAGGGAGGTCATGCTTATTACAGCCACTATAAGACCAGCACAGTGCTGGCATTTCATATTCATCTTTTTTAATTCTCTCAGTAATCATAACTAAAAATAATTATCCCCATTTTGTGATGAGAAAACTGAGTCCCAGAGAAATGGCATGTATTTTTCAAAATTATGCAGCTTCTAAGTGGCCAGGCTGAGATAAGCAGCTTAGTCAGATTCTGAAATCAGCCCAACAGCNCTCAGCAAAGCAAGCCGTAGTGGCGGAGACCACAGTTCCCAAAGTACCCAACTGATTACATAAGGTTTGACAAAGTCAGTAAACTTATAAAAACAAAGGGACAGATTATATGACATATATTTTTTAAAAAAAACCGCTTGATGTATGGCCTCCATGTACACTCAGCAGAGGGCTATGAGAATTCAGCTTTCTCTATTTGCAGAAGGGAGACACTGGGGCAGGAGAGAGTCCAGATGTTTCTGTTTCTCTCCTAGATAACCGACAGTTCCAATGAAATGCTGGCTGCAGGCTTGCTATCCCATCCTTCGTGGTGCAAGAGATCCCTTTAAAAAACCAGGGAAGCCCCACAAAGACGTCAGGAAGTCTTGGGAAGCAGATGAGCCTCTGGGCCTAAGAGACAGGAATTCTAGCTGTCTTCAAGGACAGGAGCAGAAGTTAGAGGGCTCAGAAAAACACTGGACTCAGGTGAAGTAGGTTCTACAATCCCTCAACTAAACAACTACATAACCAGATTCTGGTTCAAATGAGAAAAAAAAAAAGGCCATTTCTTTCCCCACGTAGGTGGGAGCCTCCCCCAGGGCTCTGGGCTTGGTGACCTGTTGTGGGTGGGATGTCAGCTTTCTTTACCCAGAACTTCTACTTCAGCAAACATCCCACACAAGTGGCTAAGCATGTGCAAAACCACTTGCCCCTGGAGTCGGGGTCCCTGGCAATGAAGGAGAAGGTAGGTTTGTTCAGTTATATTCAAATTTTGTACTTCTGGGCTTGATAGAAAAAAATCCTTTTATTAAAAACTTGATATGCAAATTAAGCCCTGTAAGAGATAAAAGCCAGCCCTTCAGCTCCCACACCACAGTGGGCTCCCTTCCTTTCAAAAGAGGAATCAAATTAGCCTCCATTAATGTGCAATTTGGGAGATAAACAAACAAACAAACAAATGTCAGCCTGTCAAAGTGCTTTCCTTAAGCTTAAATACTCGTTGGACCAGATCTTTCAAGTTGCTTCCAATTCCAAACACTCTGCTTCCGAGAAAGGCCTAAAGTGTGAAAACTCCCATTTTTACCATAGAGCTTCAGCTGTATGCAGAATTGCTGAACTTGCACATTTTCCTCCAAACTCACAATGTACCATCCTTCACTCTCCCTCCTGTTTCCCAGGATCCCCAGGCTCAGGTTTTCCGGTTGAAACTGGTAGCCATTCTCCAGGTGCTCTAGATAGCCCCCTTTAGCGAGATTAAAAGACACTATTTTCTTAGTGATTTTGCTTTCTAGAGACATTGCCGTTGCCATCGTGACAAGGATGCGGATGCTTTTGTTAACACTCTCTTTCGTCAGGGGCAGCCATGTGGTGTCATTTCCCAGCTGCTGGATAATCACTGGGCAGTTCATCAGACCTCCACCTGTGGGAAGGAAGGGACCATGATTCCTTATGATGGATGACCTGGAGAACACCACGGTGTAAAGGACAGAGAACGCAGGCTTGAGGCTCCTCTCCTCCCGAACTAGCTCGATACACCAGGCGGTGGTCTACAAGAACAACCACCGGGATCCTAACCATAACTTCAGTATTTCAAAGTGTCCATTGGAAACCCTAGAATTATTTATACCAGGGTCCTGCCAATTCAGACAAAACAGGCTAGGTACAGAATGCAGTAGGGTAAATGACTCCTTTAATGTCACAGAGTAAGTGGCAGTGCCAGGACAAGAATCTCAGTCTATAATTTCTCTGTCAAGGTCCTTCCCAGCACTCAGTATGCAGGGTGAAGAGTGGGTGGGTAACAGTAAAAAGGAGCCCAGAGGACCATAGTTCCAGAAACACCAAGTCAGGTGATAAGCAGAGAAGGGTCTGAGGACTGAGGAAATTAGGGAAGTCCTGTGCTTTGCATCCAAACTGGAATCTCAGTTCTCCAAAAAATATCTGAGATAATTAATAACGGTAATGGTAAGAGATTATTTTATTTCCCTTTCCGAAAAAAAAGCTGAACAAACAAAAATGGGAGGGGTGTTAAAAAAAACCCACAAAAACCAAAATAAGGGATACTAGTGCTGACTATTTAATACCTCCACTGTGCTCAAACCCACAGCCTACCTTTCTGCCTCCCCTCGCAGGGGTGACCGCCCTTTCTGTTTCACTGAAAAAATATAGAAGAAATGGAAAGCAAATTTCAATCTATGTTAATCCCAGTTGATCTCTCTCCTTGGAGGAATGGCCTGTGTTCTCATCTAAGGCTAGTCTCGCCCCTCAAGGACCACTCATGTGCTTCCAAGTTTTGCCTCTGTAATCCGTGCCCTCTGTGTTATCAGCCACCTTCTGGATTTCTTTCACCAACCCACACATACACACACTTAATTGCCCTCATTAAAAAAATCTCTCCTCTGATCCCAGGTTCATCTTCAGCCACTTGGCCATTTCATTTTCTTTTGGAAGGTTCTTACCTGACTGTTTATGTTTTCTGCTTTTTCTTCTTGGTCCAATTTCCCCCATGCCCACTCCAAACAAATATTCTTCCCCAAATCTTATTGAATCTCACTCGTCAAGATTAGTCTGTTGTACAGGGCCAACTCAATTAATTCTCCATCATCGTCTTAAGTGTTTCTTAGGAACACTCGACGTAGTTCATCTTCCCTCCTTTGAACACTGCCTGCATTGGTCCCTGAGATACTACACTTCCCTGACTTGCAATTTTGCTCTTTTATCATTCTCAGTTTCCTCGGGGGGGAAACTTCTGGTTTTTTTCAGATATCCAAATATCAGACTATGCCTGGGCTCAGGCTTCCTTCTCTCCCTTATTTACACCTATTCAGCTTCTCCTGTCGCTGCAGTTTGACGTATCTCGGCGGTATTTACAGCTGTGAATTATGACTAATCTGCTCACTGCCTAATATCTACTGCCTACATAGATGTGTGCTTAGAGGTTTAAATGGCATCTGACTTTAGCGAAGAACTTTCTGCTCAAGCATGACCATTTGTCCAGTTTCTCAGGCCAGAACATTGGAGTGCCCTTGAGCCTGCCCTTTGTCACACTCCACGTTTGGTCTTGACAGACCATCCTGCTGGTTCTAATTTCCATGTAGGTCTGACATAGAAGCACTTCCCATGCCATTCCTTTCTACCACTACCAGCACAGGCCCAGCTGCTACCTGTCTCCCAACTAATCTCCCAGCATTTGTACCATGGACAGAGAGATCCTTTAAAACCACATCTAATTTATTTTCTTTTCTTCTATCACTTTTAATCTTCCAGGGCTTTCTAGCACTCACAAGTTCACAGTTACTGACTCTGCCCACTGAAAACCCCGTGTTGCTCCTAATCTATCCCCTGCTCACTCTCTGGTTTTCACAACCCTATAATCAGGTAGCTTCCCGTTCCTTGACCTCATCAAGAACATTACTGCCTCTGGGCCTTGGTATGTGCTGCTTCTCTCTGGAAAGCTCTTCCATTATGTACCTGAACAGCTCAGCTCCTCACTTGATTTTGGGTGCCTGCTCAGAGAACTCTTTCTTCAGAGAGGCCTCCTCTGACAGAGTATCCAGGATAGCCCCCTTGCCCATTGCTCTTGCTGTTGCTGCCTGGTGTTTCAGTGCCCGTTCGTTCATTTTATTGCTATCTGTCCCACTTGAATACAGTCTTCTCCAGAGAAAGAACCTTACTCCACTGTGTATATCTGACAGCCTGATACAGTGTTTGGCACAGAGAGACTCTGAAAGATCTTTCTGAATGACAAGGAAGGTCATATTACCCTGGCAGACCTCTTAACTTAACCTAATATGTATATAACTGAATTTAACCACGAGTTAGTGTTCATGATAGGAGCACATGACTCAATGAGCATAGATTGTTCTAGCTGATAAGAGATTCAAGAGGGTAAAATAAAAACACCTGCTTCTACGACGGGTCGATCTAGAAGAGACCCCCCTCTCAATTGTGGTAAAGCTGAGCCACTGGAAAACTGGGTAAATTGGCTAATATTGTCTTGACATCAATGTGCTCTGAAATCCCTACGCTGCCTGCTTAATGGCTCAGCGCAAATTAATTAAAGACTAGTGATGTGGGCGGAGGGAAGATGCAGTCTACACGGGCTAAAGTCAGGATGAGAATGGTTGATGCATGGTTGCTACAGGAAAGTAGGTTAGGTGACAAGGAAGTTGGTCTTTGGGGCATTGGTAACATTTCCTCTAACAACAGAGTGTTCACCCTGTTGTTCAGTTAAGTTAGATGAAGCGTCCTTCTCACTGTGGTTGTTTAGTGCTACTTTTACAGGGGTATGTTGGGAAGTTCGTTGGACTTCCTTCCGGCCACACTGAGAAATGCCTGACAATTCCAGACGACCCAGCTCCTCTGATGCTTCACACCTAAACTGTAAAAATGTACCCAAAGTAGTGATGTCCTGAGTCCTAAATATATGAACAGCAAAGAGGGAAGACTGGGAGCCATCCACGGACCTCTGAATGTATGTCCATTTCGGGGTAGAGATCCTTCATGCTATTTCTGAAAGAGATATGAGATTTTAAACAACAGAATTGCTACCATACTGTTGACATTTTAAACTAGTTTTGATATGGAGAAGAAGGGGGAAATTCACCCATGAGACCATTGCTGACACTTCACTCTCTGAATGCCTCCTATACAACCTTCCTAGCATATGACCTGGTAGGGTTTTGTGTGTGTGTGTGTGTGTGTGTGTGTGTGTGTGTATGTGTGTGTGTTTTCAGAGCACAGAAGTGGTAGAAGGAAAAGTAGGGTAAGGCCGAAGTAGAAAGTAGCCCAATAAACAAATGATGGAGTAAGAGGAGAGAGGGTGAAAGGAAAGAAATGGGGCAGATGATGACAGACTTCGTGATTTGCATGCACAATGAGTGGAACCAAAACTTCACCAGGAGACCCTAACACCCAAACACACAGAGAATAATGATGTAATTGCTCCCATGACTGCTGAGTCTGGAGGATGCTTGAGGTCATCCCCACCTAGCACAAGTGGAAACACAGTGGGACTGTAGAACCTTTCAGGTCGAGTCTCTGTTCTTGAAACATCCTACTGCCTGATGAAGGTTTTCCAGCGAGCCCGTGATTCAGTCAGCCCTGTTTACTAGAAGAGGCTGGGAGGAAACATTAGTGCTCTTCACACCGACTCACTTTCCTTCATGGGTAACTCGGCTTTGATGGTGGAGTGACTCACATAGGCAGGTGAACCATGGCCCGAAATTTGCAGGATTGAGCTAACCCATTCACAAGGTGGGATTCTACCCCTGAACTTTATTTTTGACTTTATTTTGATACTTTATAGATGTTTTTAGCATCTTGCTACATTCTTTTTCTTTTCTTTCTCTCTCTCTTTCTCTCTTTTCTTTCTCTCTCTTTCTTTCTCTTTTTTTTGTATAAAAGAGACAGACTTTGCAGTTCTAGGTGTAAATGCAGACTCAGACAGGAAAAAATAGCTTGTCGAAGGTTTGATTTTAAACCTAGATGTCAGGTAAATATACCTATCCCACGGTGCTGAGAGTGCTGGGTCTTTGCTGCTCAGACTATCAGCACCCATCATTTCTCAGCCTGAAAGTTTGGATCACCCTTTGCCCGACCAATTCCTTCCACCCTTCAGGTCTTCACCTTGACTCCACTTAACGAGGGAAGACTTCCTGGACTCAGGGCTTCGGGTAGCTTTCCTGCCACGTGCTTCCATCTCACTTTACATCACCCCTTCACACAGATTTAACTAGTTTTAACTTCATCACAGTTTTAGCAGGTTTAGCACTTGTCATCCTCACACACTTAGAATCTGTCCAGAAGAGGGATTGTATCTTCGATTTACTGTGGTGTCTAAGAGGTACCTGGGACACAGTGGAAGCCCAGAAAATCCTTGTCAAAGTGAATGAATAAAATGAAGTGGGATAAATGAATGAATGAATGAATGAATGAATGAATGAATGAATGAATGACAAGATGAGACTAAGTGCTTCTCTTTCTACAATCAAAATGAAATCCATTTCATCTCCATAGCCTCCCCAAGTGGGAAGAGAGACAGGATTTGTCTCCACTTTCCAGGTGAGGCTTTAGAAGCTCCTCTGTCACAGACTGCTGGCTTCAGGCTATGACAGACCCTTTGCAGGTCCCCCTAAACACTTGCATCACTCTAGCTCTGTGTTTGTATCTCCGTCTAAAACACTCTTCTCCATCCTTAGTAGAAACCAACCTCTCTACTTGAAAGACAACGCAAAAACTGGCAAGAGTGTTGTCTGCAGCAAGGATTATAGAAAGAAGGCGTCTTCGTTCTAATCTCTTTTGTTCTGTTGAAGTTTTAGGGACACACATGCAACTGCAACTCTTACCTAAATAAACGGAAGGATTCAAACAAAAACCTTTATGCCAAAAACAGTTTCTATCTACTTTCCAGATTTCACTCCGTATGTGCTTTCTACATTCTCCTGTAACCTATTGATTCCTCTCACCTTTTGAAATTTACTATGCTTCAGTTAGTTTTAATTCAACACATACCCTTTAATTATAGATATTGTATTCTAGTTTTCCTCTTGGGACCTAGATACACTGTATCATACTTCCCACTTCTCAAACAGAAGCTTATCCAGTTTCATTCACTGACATATAGAATATTCAGAGACTGTTAATCTACTCTGCTTATCTTTCCTCATTTATAAAGTTGTAATAGTACTAATGACGGTGATAATAATCTCATTGTTGGTGATGGTGGTGGGTTGGTGTGATACTTCAATGATAAAACGCTTTGTATAAAGCAAATGTGTAATAGTTTTTCTACTATTATTTATTCAACAGTAATTTTTAAATGGGCTTTCACAGACTGAGCATCATGTCAGGTGCCTGTCAGAGGCTGTGATTGCTCATTTTCCTCCTCTCCCTACACCTTGTCTAGTAGTGTCAGATACACTCAGTAGATCAGTGCTGAATGGAATCTTTGAAAGTCAGTCTATAAATAACCAAACCCCTTTTGCTTTGAACTCTGATTCAATATTACAGATAAAGAAAGGTGAGGTTTTATAGCATGGAATTAATTTTTTGAAGAAATATCTAGATCCATATATTGGCATAGAAAAGCTACATTAGGTTGGGTCAAGCCTAGAACCCAGGCATTTGTCCCTCATCTCTTACTCAACATGTATGGAGGCTGTGGGAAAGACCTATATGGAAGAAAAAAGCACCTTATTTTGGGAGAGTCACCAATCGTGATTCATATATCCCCATAGTGGCCAATACTGACAATGAGGCTATGCAAATACAGGGTAAGGGGTGTAAGCAATCTCTATTCAGTATGGATATGACCCAAAATTGTTCTATAAATGAGGTATAGTTTGAGATATTATTGATACATTGAAGGATCTGAGCCAACTGATTTCTAGATATGATGTGATTGCATATTTGGTCTTTGGCACGGATTCTTCAGAACATGAACTTGGCATTTGTATCCAATTCAAGCATTCATGGAAACATTAGGCACGTGATATGAAAATGTCTGTGAATTGGAGTTAATGGCCTATGTAGATGAGAATCAGAATGTTCTGGCAGGAATGATGAGGGGGAGAGCAGTATCAGAGATCAACAAAGATGATATTGTTAGACAAATTAATGTATACAATGAATTGAAGAAACGTGGGGCTGACTTTGCAGAAACCACAGCCTGGGCTCTTTCCATTGTAAAGACTATAAGGCTTCCCGAGAGCCTGATAAATACTAACTTTGTGACATACGCACAATATGCCTGTCTTCTTTAAGGGAAAGAAATTAAAAATGACTCCCAGGAAACTATAGAAGAAAAAGGCAGATAAGTTTACCTTGCAGTTATTTACCCGAATACTCTTCACTATGGCTCTTGAATGTAAGTCAAGATGCTATATTGTAGTTGTATAAAATAAGCATGTGATGTTCGATGTGGATGAATAAGTCAACTGTCATTTGGGAGAATTTGTTATACCCGGAAAGGGACATGCGGGCTTTTTGCTTTTACAGTTCTCACTGGGAACTGAAAATTGAGCTGGAATGGGAAGGTTTTTACAAGAATCAAGTGTCTTCGCTGGGTTGCTCTGACGCGACTGATCTGTCTCATTTGCAAAACACTTCTATTTGAGTTTTATTGGGGTTTCACAAAAGAGTACACATTTAAAAATAGAAGGCTGACAAAAATTTAACCAATTTTAGAAGGCGGAATGGAAGGAAAGAATAGTTGCCAAGTGGGGTGACATGTACGTGTTCTGGGACTGGACTGCCACTCACCAACAAGTGAGCTCTCACTCTTAAGCAGAACATTTGCTAGCTACACCTGAGCTGTCACAGGCAAGGCTATCCAAGCAGAAAAATAAAAATTCATCCCATAGTTATTAGTCACCAAGTAACCCAGGAATGGTGGGTTTAGACAGGCTACAGTGAGGAAGGCTTAGCTCCACCTACAGAGATGCTTGGTTTGGTGATCTAAGCCCTCAAAGTGAGGCTAAGCAAGGACCCCTCATCTGAGACTTGAACAAGAGACTCCACTTACAGCACCCCCACATCCCTGGCACATGCCAGGACTTTTCTTAGTAAAGTCCATAATGGATTTGCAGTTATGAAAACGCTAAGGCCAAACGCTTTAGCTCTCAGGATTTTCCCGTCCCCTCCCTAAAGCCATCTCCGTGCCAGGCTGTCTCCCACAATCTGACCAAATCCTAACATGGGTTTCCCATTCCACTCACATGGTCAGTCCAGTGTCCCGCTTAGGTCTGGTGCTCCCAATACCTTTCCTTATAGCTTCGAGCCACTCAGCAGGAAACAGTATCTCGCCTTGGAAAGAATCAGCGGGATGGGAGAGAAGTCTGACTCTAACTTAGCTGTCCACTGGGCCCCACTGCAGGAGCTTCTTTGATCATAAGTTTCTTGATTTGCCTATAACCAGCCCTGGGCTCCAAAACTCCCGACCTTTTCCCTTCTTGCTGCTTTGGAATCATCTCTTATAGGAAAGTGTGACCACACTGCAGCCGCTGACTGTCAGGCAGAGGTCAGAGGTTTCTCACTTGTACCTGTTTCCCTCTGCCACCGTCGCTCTACACTGGACCATGTTCTCTTGTGTCTGCTGGTGTATGTGTGAGAATCACAGACCATGTTCTCTTGTGTATGTGTGAGAATCACAGCATGGATGGAAGACAAGTCTTCCAGAGTTCTATTCCATAGCCCGTATCTTTGCCAGAAGAGTGCCCACCCCAAATCAGCCACTCAGAACTTCAGCCTGAGTCCCTTACACCAAGAGGCTGGTTATGGATGTAGCNTGTGACTTTGGCTTCTGGTTTCCTTAGAAACTAGTGTCGGTGGAGCTAATCCTTGGAACCGGAGGCTCAAGGAACATGCAAGTTTCTTCCTCTTTGAAAGACACAGTAGAAACCCAGAGGCACTCCTTAAGGTAGAGGCAACTGAACCACACTCCCCAGACTACTATGTCCCCTCTATCCCTGAAGCTCTGTTGATTCCAAATTGCTAAACACAGGACCCAAACCCTTAAACAAACGGACACTCACCTGTTCCGTAGCTCAATTCAAAAGCCAGAGAAAGAAGCAGAAGCATGCCCAAGGAGAGGGACCTGTTGGGCTCCATTAGCCAGCCAAGAGAGGGACACGGTGCCTGTCTGGGAGCGGGGCAGCTGCTCATGGTTGCCCCGGTGGAGGCTCTGATCAGATAGTGCCGCCTCTGCTGTCAACTTTACACATCAGGAACCACCGAGTTCCTGAGCCAGCTTCCTGTCTTAACTAAGCTGTATTTTTTTTTCTTCTCTTTTTTGCTCGAGTCTCAAGGATTGCTTATATCTGATCAGGCTTAAATCACTTCGTTGTTCTTGAGAAACCTGTCAAGTGTCTAGACCTCTGGGAGCCAGGAAAGGAGCTGTGTAGTCACTTCGGTCAAACTCTGGTTTGGGGCAGAAATGAGATCCCTCCCCACCCTCCTTTTTCTAAACTGTTTCCAGGAAATGGGTGTCACAAGTTCTTTGAGTAGATCTGACTGGTAACTCTTCTTGGGTCCTAAGGAAAGAGACTTTAGGCACACTACCTACAGATGAGATAATTCAGAGCTCAAGTTTTGTAACTAGCCTTCAACGAGATAATAGATCTTCTGTGTCCCACGGTCTCATTGAACACCCCTGCAAGTCAAACCGGGAGCTACAGTCACAGACTGATGGGGTGGGCAGTAGTGGACCAGAGCGAGTTTTAGGACAGGCTCCAAAACTACAGAGAAACCCTCTCTCAAAAAAACAAAGGGGGTGGGGAGAAGAGTGGACCACTGGCTAACAGCCCATTTCTCTGATGGGCACAATGTGGCAGGATCAAGCTAGTTCAGTGCTGTCTTCAATTTAGAGCTTATGTATAGGTTTCTGCTATGGAAAGAACTAACCGTATGAACAGAACACTAGAAAATGCTATGATCGGGGCTCACAAGGAGATTTTGAAAGATGCGTGCGTGTGTGTGTGTGTGTGTGTGTGTGTGTGTGTGTCTGCCTGCCACGGTTGTGCATGCCGAGGTCTAAGAACAATCCTTAGGAATCAGTTCTCTCCTTCCATTATGTGGGCTCCAGGCCTGGACAAGTGCCCCATCCACTGAACCATCTTGCTGGTCCTCAGGCTGATGCTTTTAGAATCCATTGTCATAATCACAGGTGCTCTGCTTTGGCCTCTCTGAAGGCCTGAGGGTAGAAAGAGCTGGGGACAGAGGGAAAGTAGTCCTTTGCTCTCTTTGCTTTCCCCCTCCTTCCTCCAGTACGCCAACTTTGCAGTGGCGAATTAGGTACGGCACGTTCCCAACTCGACACTCAGTGTCACCACTGAGGAAGTTAGAAATCGGCCACATGTGAAATTGATGCCATAGAAATCGGCAAATGACATGGATTAGTTTCCTTCCTTCTTTTCCTCCTTTTCCATTTGTCTTTTTTGTTTGTTTGTTTGTTTGTTTGTTTGTTTGTTTTGGTTTGGTTTTTGAGACAGGGTCTTACTATATAGTCCTGGCTGACCTGGAACTCACTATGTAGACCAGGCTGGTCTCAAATTTACCTAGTTCTGTTTCTTGAAGGCTGAGATTAAAGGTGTGCACCACCACACATGCCATTAAATCAGAGTTTTCAAAAATGATCTTGGCCCTTGAGTTGCACAGCTACTGGAATGTGTGCTTGTGCCAAGCCCTGCCTCCTCTTCAAATGTTTGCTTCACGTTTACTTCATCCTTCCAGAATGAACCTTCTTTTTTTTTAAATTATTAGTTCTTTGTGAACTTTAAAAAAATTATTTATTTATTATGTATACAGTATTCTGTCTGCTTGTATGCCTGCAGGCCAGAAGAGGGCATCAGATATCATTACAGATGGTTGTAAGCCACCATGTAGTCGCTGGGAATTGAACTCAGGACCTTTGGAAGAGCAGGCAATACTCTTAACCACTGAGCCATCTCTCCAGCCCTGTGAACTTTTTTAAAAATCATATTTATGCTCCCCCATCCTTCCAAGGACATTCACCCAACTTTGTATCTTTTCTTCTTCAACCCATTGAAACCGTTTTGTGCTGCTCAAATATTCTTGAGTATGTGGTCTTCTACTGGAGCCCAGTTGATTTACCAGGGACTACAGTCTCAAAGAAGATTGTCCCTCCCTCTTCCAGAACCTGACAACTGTTAACATGTCCATGGCTAGTGGTGGGATTTTGTATCCCGCTCTCATCTCCCAGTTGAGACTTGGTCTTGCCTGCGTTTGCAGATTCTGTGTATGATGCGACAATCCCTATGAGTTTGTAAGTGCAACTGCCCTGTGTGTCTCGAAGACAGGTTCCTTGCTGTTGTTTACCACCTATGGCTTTTACACTCTTTCCTCAGGAAGCTAATAAGGTGTTGGGCAATGTGTTGCTAGAAAATGACCCCCTCCAACAGGCTCATAGGGAGTGACATTATTTGAAAGGACTAGAACATGTGGCCATGCTGGAGAAAGTGTGTTTGAGGTTTCAGAAGCTCAGGTCAGGCCCAGTGGCTCACTCTGTCTTCCCACTGCCTGCCAATCTGGAAGAACTCTCGGCTCCTTCTCTAGCACCATGACTGTCTGCATGCCTCTCTGCTTTCTGCTGTGATGATAATGGACTAAACCTCTGAACCTATAAGACAGTCCCAAATAAATGTTTTCCTTTATAAGAATTGCCATGCTCATGGTGTCTCTTCATGGCAATAGAAATCATAATTAAGACAGGCAATGTGGCTAATTCAAAGTTCTCCAAATTTTTGCAGCTCTGTGCAGAGCAACTCCTTTCAGTGGTAGGGAGCACACGTGAGAGATCCGACCAACATGGAAAGACACACAGTTGGGGACACCTTGTATTCACAAAGCTACTTTTCTGAAGCCAACACATTTACTATGTTATTTTATCCTCACAGCAGTCTTGGGAGCAGACAGAGCTAGTGGGGGTATAAAACTGGATCTAGGCCAAACCCAAATATCCAGACTTTAGGTAAGGGGTGTTTTCTCTTTTTCTGGAGTATACTTCTTATTCCTTGAAGATTTAAGAAGGTAGAAAATAAGAAATGGCACTAACTGAAGTCCCTGAAGGTATGATTTTTCTATTTTATAGATGGAGGTATAAGAGTTGTTACACATGCACACACACACATGAGAGAGAGAGACAGAGAGAGACAGACAGAGAGAGACAGACACATAGAGAGAGAGACAGAGAGAGATGAGAGATCCTGGATCATCTAATTCTACATCTATGCTTTCTCTATTCACTGATACTGTTTTCAGTAGAGTATGCTAGGCAAGAATGGGCTAGTCAATCTTTGGGATCATGATGGTCAATAACTTATTGTCTATTGAATATGTCTTCTAGCACGAACAGCAGGAGAATCCTGGGAATGTATGGTTTCCCATTTCTAGACTCCCTTGTCTGTGGTACAGCATCCCTTTCTTCCCGTTGGCTACACAATGCCTTACCCCCAAAACAAGGAGGACTGTACCGAGAACAGCTTCCCCCACACTTAAAATGGGCTTTGCAATGAGGTTATCTCTAATTCTTTATTTTTGATTAGGGGTGTGTGTGTGTGTGCTGTACATGTGTGTATGAAGGTGCAGTCACATACATATACAAGTGTAGTCCAGAGATCAATGTCAGGTGCATTCATCTATGTTTACCTACTTTATATATTTTTAGACAGGGTTTCTCACTGAACCAGGAGCTAATTGTTTCAGCTAGACTGGCAAGTTGGCAAGGCCCTGGGATCTGTTTGTCTCTGTTCCCTTGCTGCTTGCACTGAGGTTATAGGCACACTGCACCTGGCTTTTATGTGGGTGTCAGGGATTCAAACTCAGGCTTATAAGCTTACATGACAAGCACCGTATTGTTTGAGCCATCTTCCCAATCCCAATCTCAAACTCTTAGATGCAAAGACAGTCTGACTTCTAAGACTTGCTACTCTTCTCTCTTTCTCTTGAGAGTTCATGGCTACCAGTGACCAAGTTGCCTGGCTGCCAGTCAGTATCTGGGGTTGATGCCTCTGTCCATCTTGGTTTCCCAGTCAATGACTATCTTCAACATGACTTCTAACTAAAAGCCCTCTATTACACAAGCTATCCAGGCAGAAAAGACTGATGGATGGACCAGATCATCAAATGGGGAACATGATGAGCACATTTATCTGGATAAGAAAAAAAAAAAACCCACAGAAACAAAATGAAAGTACAAAATTTCCCCAATTCTGAACATCTCCTAGGAGACTTAGTTGCAGAGTCTAAAACTGGTTTGGGGAAAACACTGGGAAAAAATACCCCTGTGTCTACCCTGCTGGGTAAGATGAGGAAGCCCTCGAGGGATGGAGGTAGAGGGGGCAGGTATCTGATAGAGGAACTGAGCAGGTCAGCTGACCAGAAAGCCTTTTTGTTGGGGTGTGTGTGTGTGTGTGTGTGTGTGTGTGTGTGTGTGAGATAGGGCCCAGAGGGTTGTGATAAAAAGAGAACCGTTAAGAAACCGGATGAGTGGAGACCTGGCTCAGATTCAGGCCTAGGCTTTACTTAGTTCTTACCTCATCTGTTGGGGCAAGATTACCCACTCCAAGGTCCTTACCACACACCAGTGCCTCCCCCTTCAGAATCACCTCAGAGCAATGACGTTTGGGAATTGAGAGATGCTGTGGACTTCCTGTTTCAACATCTTTCTTTTTTACTTGATACTCTTGCCGTCAGACCCCAGAGCCAATGTGGTGTGGAGATCCTCCTCCTTGGTGGCCAGTCTGCACAGACTGACCTCTCCCTGTCCATCAAAGAGTACTTTACTGAGAGCCCCTACCTCACAGACTCCCCCCAAAGCACTTTTAAAATCATTCTTGTTGGGGTTACAGTGCTTCCTTCTACTCCTTACCACACAGTTTTCTGACCTGCTCGTTACTGGCAATTGTCCTTAGAGAAAGGGAAATGCCGATGTCATGTTACTCCTTCTAGGGAAGAAAGGCATCCAGGAACCAGGGACAGTGAATGCTGAGTCACCAGACTCAGATCATAGCTGAACACCCCACACTGTCTCCTAGATCCCCCCTTTTAGACCAAGTGGTGGTCATGGTGATAGTTGCAAAGTACTCTGAACAACCACTGCCCACCTCGTTCTTCCCTCCACACGGAGTTCAAACTCCTGTTTCCTTTTCTTTAACAAACCCACCGAGTGTTCCTCCAGCGAGTGCTGGTGAGGAGCAGAACTCATTCCTTTCTCTCTGAAAAGTTCAGGTCTTTATTCACCCAGCTGCTTCTCGAGAGAGATGTCAGGGGAAATGGTGGTCGCACACCCTGTGAAGTCGGAGACACTTATTGGTCATTTATGAGGTCTGGACTCCTGCATGCTGATGAGGTGGTCTGACCTGAAGTGAGTCCACGCAAGGGAAAAATGTTTGGACACTCTAGCAGTTTGGCAAGCTCACCTGTAGTCTACAAAATTTCCGTGAGGAATTCTAAGTGGGGTCTCTACAGAGCAAGACAGACTGTGGGAAGTAACCGCAGATAAGGTGAAACGGTAGGAGTACAATAACTTCCCCCTTTCCAGCCACCGCATGCTCCAGCATTAACTGTGGGGTGGAGAGAGCTTAAAATTGGTTTAAAATATCTTGTTTTTATCTCTAATAATATAGCTTTAAATATAGCATTCCCAAATAATTTATTATCAGCTTGGATGACTTTATCAGAGGACATTTCCAGTTAAAAGAAAACTATTCAGGAATTGAAGCTTTAGGGGTGTGTGCGTGCATGCGTGCTTGCGTGTGCCGTGCCATGTATGTGGAGGTCAAAGAATAACTTGCTGGCGTTGGTTCTCCCTATCTACATGTGAGTTCTAGGGCTTGATGTTGGGTACCCTTACATGTTGACCTGCCTCAGCAGGTAAGATTTTAGGGGTTTTAAAGATTAGAGTTCCATCCTGTAATGTTTCTTTTTATCTCAGTTTGGCGGCATGGGGAACATGGCTTACTTTTTTAACTCGGAAGGTGTTATGAGTGTTCCTGGATGAGATTGGCAACGTTGGAATCTGTGTAGTCAGCAAAGCACATGATATTCCACAGAGCAACTGTCATCATCCCTTGAATGATTATAGACGACAAAAGGAGGAAGGCAGGATTTAGCCCTGTAGCTCCCTGACTGACTGCTTGAGTTAAGACATCTGTTCTTGCAATCTCTCAGACTGGATTTCTACTACTGGATTCTTTGATTTTTCAGGTCAGAACTGAACTACACTGCTGGCCTTTTCACTGAGCTCAGTGGAGTTCTCAGCTTCCAGAATCACAAAAGTCAGTGTATATTTCTATTCTAAATATTTCTGTAGAATGTTGTTTGGCTCTGGAGAGTCCTGGTGGATACTTTATGGTTTTTGTCTCTTTAAGAGGCAAGTGTGGGGTGGTATGGCCTCGCTGGATCTGGTCTGGCGACTCAGGAACCAGTAAGGCCCGGGGCCACTCTGAACGGCAGTTACAACGAAAGAAGAGAAAAAGGAAAGAGAAGAAATGAAAAAAGAATAAAGAAGCTGGGGAACCCCGGGTCCCCCAATGGAATGCACTGTACGGGGAGTGTGCAGTGCTAACGCGCGGGCGGACTGACCCCCGGGGTCACGTCCAAACACGATTCCGGTAAAGGAAAGCAACCATAGCAGAACGGGGAGACTCATCTATTGAAGCCGGGAAGCCGGTGGTGGGAGTGGAAAAAAACCTGGTTCAGGATCCCAATCTCTGCAGAGGAACTGGAGCAGGAGAGCCTATCCGAGTAACGTGGCACCAATTTTAAAAATGTTTAAAAGTCTCTGTCAGAGCAGCTGTGAGCCCAGGCCGGTTCTGCTCATGGCGGGGTGGGCTGGTGGGCGGGCGGCAGTGAGTCCTCGGAAGGTGCAGAGTCCCAGCTGCGGCGGGCGAGTGCGTGGGTGAAAGACATGTGGGCAGACATATTATATGGAATAGAATTGGACATTTATTACTTAAAGAAGGTGGGAAAGAAGAGAGACAGGGACAGAGGGGGCCCCAAGAGACACACACATGCCCAGAGAAAACAGAGATCCAAGATGGCGGGGAGGTGGGAGTCACTGGGAGTGGGCGTGGCTTGCCTCTTAAAGAGACAAAAACCATAACAGATACTACTTTTAAAACTTGAAATATAATCTAGCTTAGAAGAAACTTTTTGAAATAAAATGTTATCCTCCATCTTTTCCAACTTTTCCGTGACTTGCTTCCAAGTTTGTACCTTCTCCAAATCTACTTTACTGGTCCAGCATCTGGCTCCACTCGCACATTTAGAAATGAGGTCTCCTTCTGAAAACTCTTTACTCATTCTAAGCCACGGTTTTCTCGGGAGCAGTAGAGTTAAATTGAAGAGCCGTACCACAGCTTATGGGAAAACGCAAGAACATTAATGCAAGCAAGAGGTCAGCATAGTGTTTGGTGTGCAGGAACCATTTTATATTTGACATCCATTAGATTTATTGTTTCCTAGAAGAAGGCACAAGAAAATGAACATCCCAAGCAGCAGATGTACAGGAAGTACTTCTCTGAGAACAAGATAGGGAACAATCTCAAAGATGTGGCAAATGCTTCAGGTATCTTTCAGATAAAGGCCATCTTCCCTATAAGAAGGCACGACAAACTGGCAGCAGAAATCTAAAAAAAAAAAGTACACTAACTGTTAGGA
>LOEQ01003333.1:136192-148693 GCA_001685075.1 Bramus lutescens
GAAAAGGGGAAATGGTGTGGGAGGTCCTTCTGTCTATGTGTTGCTTTTATTGGTTAATGAATAAAGAAAACTGGCTTGGTCTGCTAGGGTAGAACAGAGTTAGGTGGGGAAAACTAAACTGAATGCTGGGAGAAAAAAGGGCAGAATCAGAGAGAAGCCATGGAGCTGCTGGAGACAGACACACTGAAACTTTGCTGGTTGGCTAAAACCTCATGGTAAAATATAAAACAATGGAGATGGGTTAATTCCAGATGTAAGAACTAGCTAGCAATATGCTTAAGTAATTGGCCAAGCAGTGATTTAATTAATATAATTTCTGTGTGATTATTTTGGGGCTGAGCAGCTGTGGAACCAAAAAGCAACCTCTAACAACATTTTCTGTCTATTCACTATGTCCTGTTGTTCTCCCCTCTCTCACAGAAAGCCCTGGCCAAGTCCAGTCTGCTGGTCTTGTTCAGTATACTTCTTTCTTTCTTTTTTCTAGACTCTTCCAGATTCCTCTAGCTGTTCTCTTTTTCTCTCTCTCACTCTTTCTCTGTCTCATTAGTAGAATATAAACCTTTCCTTAAACTGAGGGGCTCTGGGCCCACAGACAATGAAATTATCGGTAGATTCATGTGTGCAGTGGCTAAGTCAACAGAAAAACATCAAAGCCCTACTTGGCATCTTTGATATAGCTTTAATTGTTCCTCAAATGATTAATGTATATGAAACTTACACTGCCACTCAAAGCACCTGAAAGTCCAGGTTTGTGCTCACTGTAATGAAAAAAAGGTACACTACTAAAGTTTCCATTTTAGAGGTAAATGTGGCCAACAAAACATGCAGACTATGACAAATTAGAAGTGCAACGACTTGTGTGAGCCAGGGCAAGTCAGAAAGTCAGTGAGACTGCTTTCTTATCCATAAAATGGTGCCCACATTAGCTCATGAAGTGGAGGTGCTACTCAGAACCCCACTCAGGACCAAAGCAATTGTTCCCTGATGCTGCAAGTCTTAGTGACCGACAGTTGTCAGCTGAGTCCTTCTCTACGTAGCTCTTTATTGATATCAACCCACATCCAGAAACTAGCCAGTTGGTGAATAAAACAATTTAGAGCACACCTGCGGAAGCGAACTGAGCCTTTACTGGGACTGAATCCAAAATCCCATTTCTGCTCAGGCCTTCCTTCTTGCCTCACAGACAGTGATTGGTTTTCCAGCAATCCCTCAGTAGATTTTCTGCAAACTGTTATGTAGAGATAAATGGCATTAACGTACCAACCTGGCACTGGCCTCAGGGTCTCTCAGCACAGCAAGTACCTGATACAGAGCTCAAGCTGCTGACATCCTGTCTCCTCTCTGCCCTTCTCATCCACCCCCACTACCCTAAACCTCTCCCTCCCCTCAGCTTCTCATTCCTATACAACCCTGACATTTCAGCCCAAAGCTCTCTTGGCTCTTGGTTCTCTTCGCTTGGTCTGCTTGTCCCCATCACTCTTGCCCTCTCTCTTGGTCTTTCTCTCTTGCTCTTCCTTCCCTCTCTTCTCTTGTGGCTCACTTCAGTCTGCTAGTCATGTTTAGTTTCTCTCCCTGCTCTGGACTCTTCCAGATGCCTCTGATTGTCCAGATGTACTTCTTATCTACAATAAAAACCTTCTCCTCAACCACACCATGGAACAGACATATTTTCACATCATTCGCAAGCAAATCTTTATTCCAGAGTCTATTGTTTAAGAGCCTGGCCGAAGGTACCTGACGTAGTTTGAGAGCCTGGCCTTACATTGTTTGGGGATAGAGGTATTATTGTATAAAATACACCATTTTATTGCTAGTTTCCTTGTCTCCCTTGTAGATGAAAGCCTTCCCATGGCAAGCAGTATCTTTTTCTTACACCAGCTCAAAACTCTCTCCCTCTCTCTCTCTCAATAAATAGTTCAATACATTCTTAATAAAAATCCATTCATTTCTTGATGAGAACCATCAAAAATGTTAAGCAGGTGAGTGACTTGTTCATATTTTTGTATAAGCTAAAGGTTTCTGTCCCAAGGTATGGTTAAGTGAAAGCTTTTTTTTTTATTGTAGATATGAGGGAATAAACAGAGGCATCTGGAAGAGTCCAGAGCAGAGAGAGAAGGTCGTAGATTGATTGTACATGGCCAGCAGATTGGGCTTGGCCAGGAGGGGGAGAGAGAAGGGGAGAGTGAGAGAGGAAGACAAAGAGAGAAGAGGACCGATAGAGAAGAGCAAAGGAGAGAGGAGAGTTGAAATAGCAGGGTTAAAAGGAGAAGTGAGTAGTTAGTTGAGTGGGAGGGCAGTCCCTGAGCTGGAGAAGTTTACAGCAGAAAGGAGGTGAGAAGAGCTAGGTACTTGTGATACTGCAGGAGCCAGGAGGCCAGCATGTGCTTTGATGTGCTAATAGGCACCACAGGTCACCATTTGTCCCTTCTCCCATTGATAAGGGAACTAGCTCCTTTGTTAGAGGGGAATGAGCTTCATGAGTTCTTGAGGAATGCTAGATTTTGTCTAACCACTGGAATTTGGAGAAGTAGAGTTTCCTTTGGATCTGGCTTTACTTTAGAGAAATTACTTTGGTCACAGTGGTAGAGATTTACATAGTACTAAAATCTGGGTGGAAATAATGGTTTCTCATTATCTACACTGGAAGAATTAAAGACCTAACTCAAAAAGTGGCCATTGGATGGGAGAACCTGTTCACAAGAGAGTTATTCAGTATGTAGTCTTGGCAGTTGTATGCAAGGGAGCACAGAAGATAAACTGCAGGTGTAAACAGAAACTGCTATTTGTTTCCTGGCCACCCAGACCTGAATAATCACACAGAAACTATATTAATTACAAAGCTGTTTGGCCAATAGCTTAGGCATATACCTAGCTAGCCCTTACATCTTAAATTAACCCATTTTTATTAATCTGTGTATTGCCACTGGGCTGTGACTTACCAGTGCTGGCATGGGACTCCTTTAGCAGCTACATGGGGTCTGTCTGAATCCACCTACTCTCCCTCTATATCTCTTTTCAGATCTCCCACCTAACTTGCCTTTCCTAAGTCATTGAGCTTTAGTCATTAACCAAAAAGGCAACACATATACAGAAAGCTATCCTGCATCATGGAGGCATGACCACTTCATGGTATGGTTACGGTGAGAGCTTTTATTGTGTATAAGAGGGAGAAAATAGCTAGAGGCATCTAGAAGAGCTCAGAGCAGAAAGAGAATCAAGTAGAATGGACATGACCAGAAGACTGGTCATAGCCAGGGTTGTCTATGAGAGAGGGAAAAAGAGTAGGGTGTTGAGAGTAGAGAGCATAGTGAGAGAGTCAGTAACAGAACATAGAGAAAACAGTGAGAATATTAGGGTTATAAGAAGAATGAGCCATTGTGGGGAACGAAAGGCCAGGAGACTAGTGTGGGGGCTTTGAAATCTATATAACAAGTACTTGTGAGCAGGGACTGGGGGAGCCTGGAAGCCAGCATGGACCTTGATATTCTGATAGATGCTACAGGTATATGTTAATTGGAGGGTCATATGTCCCTTTTACCAGAGGTAAGGGAAGTGACTCCTTTTGGCTGATGGGAACCAGCTTCACAAGTTCTTGAGGAATGCTGGCTTTTATCCAACCACCAGAAATCCTCCTATTATCTAATCACCAGAATTTCTCCTAAAGTCCAGGTTGGGCTCATTTTTGGATATTTGAACAGCCTCCTAGAGTTTGGGGAACTGGAGATTCCTTTGGATCTGACAGCAGGATTTAATATCTATTTGGATGTTGGACATGAAGGACAATATAGTAACCTGAATACTATGACCTTTAGATGCAAGGTTTAGTCTCCTGGCAAATGATGATGCCCTTCTCTGAGAAAGGAAGTTTAGACGTAGAGAAATGTTTGCCGTACAATTGGGAGTAAGGAGTGCAAGGCTAGTTGTTAGTTTGAGATATGTTTATAGTTGAAGCGTTTACAGTTTATCTAGATGGAAATTTCCAGGAAACATTTGAATATATAGACTGACATGAAGAGAAGTGTAGTAATATTCCATTTGTATTTTCATAAATAAAGCTTGCCTGACGATCAGAGAGTAAAGCAGCCCCACTGGTCAGCTTTACAGACCAGGCAGTGGTTTTTAATCCTAATAGCCACATTAGTTTGCCATAGAAACTGGGCAGTAGTGGTGATAAAATATAATCTAAAAGCAAACCCCCCAAATACAATGATCTTCTGATTCACTATTTTTAGCTCTCCTACCTCACTTTGAAAAAACTAAAACTTAGAAGCTAACACCTTTAAGGGACTTACCATGAGGTCCATTTTTTTTTTTGCAAAGATGTGACCAGAAACCAGATCTCTTCGGTTTAAACCAGTGTACCCAGCTTCTAGTTAAGTTCCTTTTTCTCTGTCTTCTTTTTTCCCTACTTAGCTTCATGTTTCCCCAATGTAACCATGTCTGACATAAAATATTGCTAAATGTGTTTGTTAAATGAATACAATAATTATACCTATTCTTTGGGGAATAAGGTTGGTCCCTTCTATAAACATCATCAGTGGAATTATATTTTAGCTACCTCTTGGAAGTCATCAGACCCTGGGAAATCCAATTTAGCCTCCAAATTTGCATTTTACCTCTCTCTACTTCCTTGAAGAGAAATGCCTTTGTTGTTCAGGTCACAGCCATGGGTCCTCTGATATGACTGGGAAGATTGATCAAAGCAAAAATACTAAAAGAATGATTTGGGGGCACAGAAATCATGCAGTCAATCCTGACTTACTTTTCACTGGGAGGAACTTGAGCTAAAAGCTCTTGTCTTGAGTTAGTCACGTTAAAGTACTGAACCAAGAAGAAAGAAAATAGCAGGCAGGGATGGAAGAAGGCAACATACTAGTTAAGCACTTACTGTAGGTTAGACCTTGTATTGCATGTTTTAGTGGGATTTTCCCACTTAATATCCAGAAAAAGATCATCCACAGGTTTTCCACACAAGGAAAGCTTATTTCCCTAGAGTTTTTCAATTGGTAAATGGTAGTTTTGGAAGATAAACCCCAAACTAACTCCAGAGCTCACAACATATACTCTATGCCATAGAATCTATAGTATGCAACCTCAGAGAGGTTTCTAGTGTTATTCAAAGCATTAGGCACGTAAGCCTGGGGACCAAAGTCCCTATTCTGGTGCTTTCTCTGGAAGCCAGTGAATTTGCTAATCTTATCATCCTAGCAAGCCATGTAAAATTTTAGGATTTAAGAGAATTCAGGATATTCCTGTGATTCAGGGGATGCCCAGTGGGTGTCAGTAAAAGGAGGAATTACCCTCAACCTCTAGTCTCAACTCTGCTGGCAACTAGTCTAATGGCCTTGGGCAAGCCACTTCTCCCGCAAGGTTTCCCAAGATTGAAGGAAATAAACATAAATGTTGTAGACTTTCCTGTTGATTTCCTAGCCTTGTCTTTGATAGTCATCTTGGTGACACTGTAGGTGGAAAAGCTGATGTATGGGGAAAGTGGCGCCTCTTTGTCCTAAAACGTGTTTCTTGGCTTTGGAGAACAACTGCTTTGAATCTTAACAAATGAGTAAGAGTTTATCAGCTCAGTGATGAGGAGGAGGGGATTCCAGGAAGTGTGAAAGCTTGAACGAAGGCACACGTGAGTTCTAAGGAATTGCAAATACAGGAAAGTTGCAGCATTTGGTGAAAGGGAGGGTCTAAACTAGAAATGAGAGAGGAGACATCCACAGAGAGCAAGTCATGCAAGGAGCCGTCAGAAGATTAGGGCTTTCTAAAGAGCTTATGTCTCAAAGCATGACAGTGTGGTCAGCAAACTTGTGCTTTAGAAAGGTCCTTCTGCTCTGTTCCTGTTCTCTGCCAGAGATGGCAAGGCTGAGAGCGGAGCTCCTGCTCTTCAGAAGGTAGAGATGGGGGAGAGCCTTGTCTCTTTGCTTCTTATGGTTAATCTTGACCCTCAACTAGATGGGATCTGCAATCAATCAACACTCTAGGCCAATATCTGAGGCATTTCGAGGAAGAAATAACTGAAAGAAAATGACCTTTTCCTTAAATGGGTGGGACCTTCCAGGGAGTGGTTCAAATATTTAAAAGTCCAGCAAAAATCCTGGTGCATGCTGGCTTGCCTGGCATTGCTTCTTGCTGGTGTCTATCCTCCTTGCAGCAGCCACCATCCTCCACTAATACCTGACTTCAGCTTCTTCAGCTTCCCAGTATAAGCAGAAGACGAAGACAACCCAGAAATCTTCCAAGACCTCAGCAACAGATTGGAACTGCTGAGGAGCCCAGACTCCTGGGCTGAGCAGCTACTGGGTTCTCAGCCTGCCTCTCCAGCACAGGCAGCCATTGTTGAACAACCCAGCCCCTATTTTGAAGTCACTCTACGATAAGTACATACTCCAGACAACCCTGCTAGCACACTACTCTGCATGTTTTGTTGCATTTCCCTACTCTTCCCTTTCTACCCTTGTTCCAGCCTCCAACTGCTCCCCACAGAGGAAGAACCTCTCTATGTTATCTAGGTGGCACAAGCCTGTAATTCTTTTGCCTGCACACCTTGAACAACTGAGAGCACACGCATGCCACCATGCCTGGACTTTGCTTGACTGAATCGACAGAAAACTAACCCGTCATCTCCTAGTTGATAGTTTAATGGGTGTTCAGTTGAAAATGATTATTTGTGCCCAAGGCTCTATAAAAGGAGGGTCCTGTGAGGGTAAACAAGAGCACATGGTACATGCGAACCCAGCCTCAATTTAAGGGCTCCTCAGTGAGAACGATCAAGGCAGACCATCATAGGTTTGTCTTTCTACCTTTTGACTTAAAAATAATGTCAAACTTTGAGACCATTGTGAAAGTTATATAGAAAACACCCCTACACCAAGACTTGGGGACACACACAAGTTCAAGGCCAGCTTCAGCTACTGTAAATTCAAAGTTAGCTAAAGCTACATAAGACCCTATTTCAATACCCCATTTTAAGCAACAACAACAAAAAGCAATCAGCAGCAACAACAATTCACCTTTATAACCTATCTAAAAATCTGTGAGTTGGCTATGACGGAATTCCTGTTCTTTAATGCGTTGTTCCATTTTAATTGTCTCTGTGTGTGTGTTATATAATATGCGTGTAGGTGTGTATGCATATGCTTTATATTATAACCATATGCATATAGTTACTTTTTCCTTTGCTATGACAAAAATACTTGACAAAAGCAACTTATTTGGGCTTAGAATTTAAGGGTACACTCCATCCTAGTGGGGCAGGCATGGTGGGAGGAGTGGCTCAGCTGTGGAAGCTGTAGCATGAAGGAGCTGCTTGTATGTATTCAGAGCCTGGAAGAAGAGAGAGATGAAGACTGAAGCGGCATTCACTGTCTCTTCCTGGTTTAGTCCAGGATCCCACACCATGGGATGACACTGCCCAATTTAGGCTAGGTCTTCTTCTTCAGTAAAGTTTTTCTGGTCAATCCCTCATAGACACAGTGCTTTGTTTCCTAATACCATAATTCTAAATATCATAAAGTTGATAATCAAGACTGAACACTATAATGCATATGCGTATTTTTCTCTAAGATATTGCACTTTATGTATATCATGGCCATTTATCCATAACTTTTGTATGAAAACTTAGGGTAGTCTCTAAATTGAAAGAAAAAAACAGGCAGTTTCATGTTGGTAAAGGTGTGCATTTTAGTACTGCAATAAGTTGCAGCCACCTTTGGACATTCTAGATGCTTCCACTCCTGCACCAGTGGCACGGGCACATTAGGTTTATGTTGTTTTTCTCTTCGCCAACCGTTTTCCCCCTCGGTCCCGAAGCTAATTGTAAGACTTTGTTTGTATAAGCCTTCCTAGACTAATTCTCTGCCCTATTCTCCTGCTTCAACTGTTAAACTTCCATGTATGAAAGAATTCAAGCACATACAAGCAAGTGCGTTCGGCAGTCAAGGAGAGTGGGGTGAACACTCACCAATTTACTTGCTCTCACCGCTTTCTCAGAAAAGTGTCACAATAGAGTTCCCTTCTATTGATCAAAATTTATCAAACAATGTTAACCTTCTTAATCTGGGAGTTAGTAACAGAAATATCCACTTACTTTTCAGCACAAAATGTTATAGACCAAAACCACGAAGAGACCACAGACTCAATTTAAATGGGAATGAGCTGGACTTTAATTTTTAAGCTACAGCTGTCCTCGGTTCCCATGGCCGGACTTGGAACTGATGCCCAGCTATGAGGGAATGAAGGATTTTAAAGGCAGGCCACAATTATTCCATTCCTGTGGAATCCTGAAGCTGTTTGAAGGGCTGCCTCGCTCGCCCCTGCGCACAGCGGTAAGTGGAGTTTTCAGAAGCCAGAGCAGGTCGTTAATCATTTCATACTGGTTTTACAATCCTGGGGAGGGGGCAAGGAGTCAGAGTTGCTATGAGATTGTCTTTTAAGAATTTAGAATGGGTGCCTAGCATAAAATGGAGCTTTCTGTCTCCATCACAATATATAATATTTCAATAAAGAATGACCGTAATGGGGAAGCTGATTTATGAGTTTACCTTTGACATCTCCTGTTCTTGGCTAGAAGTAATCTGAAGGGGTACGAGCCCACTCGAGCATGTGGCTCTGGCAGGCCTTGCTCTTTTCCCCCATTCGCTCTGCCTTGCTAAAAACCATTAGATTACATTCCTAACGCCAGGCACCAAGGTCTATTCCCTTAGTTGGCCACTTCCTCCTCCTGAGGTCCTACCAAGGTCCAGCTATCTAAGTATGGAAGTCCAGCAGTCAAAAGCTCTCTTTGACTTACCTCATTAGCATGTCCAATTAAAATTAAACACCTCATCCTAACACGGGGTTTCACCTTGTACCTTTATAAACTGCCATTCTCCTATGTGCCATGTCTGTCCCCCCTCTAGCCCGAGGCCTTTGTCCTCCGGGACACATATTCCTGTCCCTTCTCCCTTGCTCCCTTCTCTCTCATCCTTTATCTCCTGCCATCCTTTGTCCCTTAACACCCCCCCCCACACCCGCCCTCTATGTCTCTGGAGCAAATAAATCTCTTTTGTGCTGAGAACTTGACCTGGGGAGACCTGAGTCGATATTTTCTTTCATTTTCTTCACTGTCCAATTAGTGCTCAGTCTTATTATTGGCCTCATAACTCTAATAAGGAAAAAGATTGCAGTTTTGAGGCAAGGCTGGTTACAGGTTTGGTACCCAAGATGGGATATGACTTGAGCATTGGAAAACCACCTCTTGGAAATAAGAATGTTTCGGTCATTACTTCAGAGTGTTCAGAAGAGTAACTTTATGGTTTCTGGCATTAACTGTATATAAGGAAGGACACTTTCATGTGAAGACCCCAAAAGGAACTGGGAGATTGAGAGAGGCTTCTGTTGTGAGAGACTTTCTGTATAACCAATAGGCGATTGCTTCTGGAAGATAGAGAGAAATCACTGCTGTAAACCTGGGGCTCCTGATACTGTTCTGGAAGCCAGTGACCCTATGAGAGAAAACCTTTGTGGAACTTTTCTGGCACTACAATCTGGGCTTGATAATGTATACGTCTTGTTAGCATGTTTATTTACATATCCTATGTGGGAATTTGAATATAATTGGCCTTAATAATCTTATAGGGAATGGCACAACTAGGTGGTGTGGCTTTATTGGAGGAAGTGTGTCACTGTAGGGGTGGGCTTTGAGGTCTCCTATGCTCAAGCTACTCCCAGTGAGACAGATCACTTCCTGCTGTCTGCAGATCAAGATGTATTAACTCTCAGCTCCTGCTCCAGCATCATGTCTGCCTGCATGCTGCCATGTCTCACCATGATGATAATGGACTAGACCTCTGTAAATGTAAGACACCCAATCACATGTTTTCCTTTATAAGAGTTGCCATGGTCATATTGTGTTTTTATAGTAGCAGAAACCCTAACCAAGACATCCTGTCTATGTTTTCATTTGTCCCAGAAAAACACTCTTTATCATTTCCTCCTTTATACTGTTGATAGGAGGTTCTCTGTGCCAGGGCTCTTCCTCTTGGTTCCTTTCTGATTTAAGGAGTAGTGGGTATCTGCCAGGTAAGAGCCCTTAATAGAATTAAAACCTGGTAGGTATGCATTAGTTAAATAAGCAATTCGGGGTTGTATAAGAAAGATAGCTGAGCATGAGCCATAGAGTTAGGCAGGAAGCAGCAAATACTGGGATTGCCAGTGTGTGCCAGCATGCCCACCCAACTTTTAGGTGGCCCTGTAGACTGAATGCAGGGCTTTATACAGGCTGGGCAAGTACTTGTTGATTGACAGTTTCCTCTCGGACTAAAACATTCCATCCAACAGGGAGGCTCCTTAGACAGGAAGGTAAAAAACTCAGAATAGCTTCATAAAGTCCCTGAAACTGACCAGATTCACTAGGTCCCTCCCTGTCAAGGGTAAACAGTGAAAACGGAGAGACTCTTTCAGAGGAACAGAGCCCAGCAGCAAAAAAAGATCCAGACCAGGTGACCTAGTTTGGGTTTCTATTGCGACGAAACCCCATGACCAAAAGGCAAGTTGGGGAGGAAAATGTTTATTTGGCTTACACTTCTAGATCACAGTCCATCATTAGAAGTCAGAACAGGAACTCAAGCAGGGCTGGAACCTGGAGGCAGGAGCTGATGCAGAGGCTATGGAAGGAAGCTGCTTATTGGCTTACTTCCCATAGTTTGCTCAGTCTGCTTTCTTGTAGAACCCAGTACCTCCATCCCAGGGGTGTCACCACCCACAATGGGTTGGGCCCTCCCCCATTGGTCAGTAATCAAGAAAATGCTTACAGCTGAATCTATCTCATGGAGGCATTTCCTCAGCTGAGTCTCCTTCCTCTGTAATGACTCTAGCCCATGTCCAGTTGACACTCAAAACCAGCCAGTACACAAGTCAAGCTGCAAAGAAGACCCTTGAGATCAAACCACCTGCTTGCTGGAAGAAACCCCTAAATGAGCTGCCTGGAAGAGGCTTAGACCAACTGAGTCCCTTGAAAAGGGCACTCGTTAACCCGTTGAGCTTCCTGTAGGTTGTGCAGTGTGATCCAGGTTCCCAGCTTTGGTGAGTCGTTCCCCATGCTGGTGGACTTCGGTGACGCAACCAACTGTCTTTGAGTCATTTCTGCTCCTCTAAGTAACCCCTCCCCCATATTACTGCAAGTAACACCGAGAGTTGGTCCGTTGTGGATTCCCTATCTGGGGTGAGTAGACATGCGTCTTACATCTCCTCAGGGAAAGTGTTGACACACAAGAGCCTTCTTCCAACAGAGCTACACTCCCAGCCCTTCTCTGTCATGAAAGGAACCCTGTGACCAGCCGCCTCACCCTCACCATTACAGCTAGAGATGATCTTGCCACCATTGCTTTCTCTCCGTGAAGCTAGGAGCCTAAGTGCACCTTCCCTACTTTAACTCCCTCTGTCAGGTGTGTTGGTGCAGCCATGGGAAGAGCATCTAGTAGGGAGGGCACCCCTTGCATCATCTTCCTTCCTTTTCCTTGAAGACTCCTCCTCACACAGGCCCCTGACCCGCCCATCACCTTTCAGTTTTCAGTCTTTAGTTTCAAAGGAAGACTCTCTCTGACTTTAAAGTCAGATTCAATCCTTGTTGCCCTGTCCTCAATCCTCAATAGCTTGTCTGTACAGTAGTTGTCAAATCTGACATGTGCAGCTGTTGCCATAATGGAATTTACGTTAGTGATGTCCTCATGGGTATCTTCATTTGCATGTAGACACACTCTCTCTCTCTCTCTCTCTTTCTCTCTCTCTCTCTCTGTGTTGAATGTAGAAGGAAGTTCAACTCATAGCAAATGCTCAGTAAATAGATGTATTTTTGAGCAGCTAAATTATTGGATTTGGTTGACTGGAAGTTAGCATGGGGGAGCTTCTTGTTCTCTATGCACAGAGGACCCTGTAACATCTGCATTAATTGTTTAAGAATATTTGGGGGCAAATCCCTCAGTTTCACTTTTATCGTTTCCAGTAATTTAACAGTTCAGTGTAAAACTCCCCCGTGCCTCTTCCTGACACTTCTGTTTAAGCTTACCTCATGGTCTAATAACTGTAATAGGGAAGAGGGTGTGATTTGGTCTCTTACCACTGCGCTCCTTTACCTCATTATGCTGAACCTTCTCATATGACATAGGGCATGAGGTGAGGACCGGATCACTTTTAGTTGTCTGACTGTGGATGGTGGTCTCAGTCCCTCTGCAAGAGCTGTTCCACTGTGGCTGCTCCCAGAGGCAGACGTATACTATTTGCTCATTCACAGGGTGTCTGTGATAAAGGAGCAGAAACAGCTCCCCTCTGTGATCCTCAACACCTACGGAGTTCCCTTAATCTTTTAGGAACCTTGATTCAGGTCAGACTAGGACTTGGGGCTTCAATGCATAAAAGAATTTCAGATCTAACCAGTATAAAGCACAACTGGATATTTTTCTGATGGGGAAGTTCAGCCAATCACATTTAGCTAGGGCGTGGCCTCCTGGAGCCAGGGAAGAT